>BMAO01015074.1:0-126081 GCA_019973975.1 Trichonephila clavata | reverse complement strand
ACAATTTTCGAATGTGTTCTTGAACCTGTCTAAACTATACCACGTACGATTTTATAGTATTTTTAAAATTACTGATTTAGTTCTTAATGAAATTCCACTTGAATTAAACGGAAATGCTTCCATCTGGTTACAACAATTTTCTTGATGATGAGTGTATATAAGAAAACATTGTTATAATGCAAATTGATCTATATAGACTTAAGCAGAATCTATTTGGCGGATAAATATCGTTTTAACACAGTATATAGTTATATGAACCAATTTAAAAAAACGCGATAAAAAAAATGAGAATTGAACCTCCAGTGAGAAGGGCGAGCTCTTAGAAAAAAAATGGAAATTGAGAACAAAAGCTTTATTTAGCCGCAATATGTGTATAATGTGCATTCCATTTGCTTCAAACACATCTTAAGAGAGAGAGAGAGTTATTACATCTTAACATAAAATTCACATTATCTTAAGAATATAATCAAATATCTAGGGACTAATTTACTTAATGAAATTTATCAATAAGAGAAATTTGTTTCACGAAAGAAAACATATTTATAAATTATTTATAAAATTCAGTAAACGAGATTTTTCCATCTTATTTATTAGAATTTTTTGTATTTAAATAAAAAGCTGATCTTTTGAATAAATATGGAATTGAAAGAATATTCAACTCAATAAAATAGCTTCCTGTGAAGTTTAACATGAAGCAATACTCAATGTTGAAAACTGATATATACCACTGAAATAAGGTACTGGTAGCCATTTTTAGATTATTTTTTCCTAATGTATACATTAATATTATATATGATTATACTTTTTTTCAAAGAAAGTATGGTATTATTTCCTACTCATATAAGACAGTACTGCGGACACTTTGTATTCAATTTAGTGTCCATAGTTTTTGCGTGAAAAAGTAGATTGCCACTCATGTATAATTTATAAAATAATTCCATCCACTTTCAATGAAATCTCGAAATCTAAGAATTTTAAACTACTGGCATTCTATAAAAAAAATACTTTAAAAGTAGTGTCGCTGAGGATGAGAAAACGATACTGAAAGTCGGGAAAGTAATTTTCTGCAGTAAAAGAGTAAAACTAAACAGTGGGTATAAAATGCATTTTTCATGAAGCGTAAATCCATCAAAGCCAATAGTTTCTCACCAATGGCTATACGTACGCTGTAAAAAGACTACTTTTGGAAATATCTTATTTTTTCACTTTCTCTCCAAGGTTTTATATTAGTACTTTTTTCTTAAGTTTTTGATATTACCCCTGAGGCTCTGTATGTAGCCCCAAAAACAATTTGCACACTTTTTCACTCTACCACGAACAGGACGTGGTTTAAAAATAAAAAAAAGAAAGAAGATAAACAATAATAATAAAACGAATCTAAGAATTGCGAGCGGAACAACTTTTGTTTCCTCCACTTTTTTTTGAAAAAATACAATATTGTATATAGCCTTGGGCTCTGCATTTCTCGCTTCTTTAGTGCGGAGATGTCGAATTATTCATTAGTTTGCAATTGTGTCACAGAGCACCTCATTCCTCCAATATGCGGAACCGACAATTTGCATACATTCGGAGGGAACTTGCAAATTTTTAAGTTCCATTCTTTTGAAATTGTACGCAGATAAATTATTCTACTAAAAATGAATTTTGCATACATTTATTTCCAGCTTTCATCAGAAATTTTTCAAAGAACAATAAAACCTGGCTTATACTGAATATTCTGAAATTTAAAACTAAGGTTTTCTCTACTTACATGAAATAAATTAATTTATTGGAGGAACTGTTCGATATTTTTAGTTTTGATTTAGAATATTTCCAGTACAACTATAGCAAACAGTTTCTCTACCAATATTTTTCATCTTTTTACTTATATTCTTGTTGTTCTTGTTTTAAAATAGTTTTATATTTTTAAATTTCGAAGTTTCAAATATATTATAACAGCATAAGAATACTGAATAATGCTGCAACTAAATTTTTTAAAAAAATAAGTTTATGGTACTATAAAATTTCACATAATTTTGATAAATGTATTAAATGGAACTTGAAAAGAGCAAACAGTCAGTTAAAAGTAAAGTATTGTATATTAATGAGTTTATAGAATAAATTATATTATTGTGGTTTCAAAAAAATACAAAACTTCTATAAATGAAGCAAAAATCGGTTGTAAATAATAATTAAAACAAATACCACATTTCTATTATTTTATTTAAAATTCTGATATTTCTAGAATATTTTACTATTAAAACTTTACTATTTTCAAGCTTAAATAGGGGTTTTAAATCATATACTTTATTTTTAAACATACGTATTACTTTTAAGGAATTATTCGATGTTTCCCAAAACAATATTTTCATTTTTTTAACTATCTATTTTTCTAAGGGTTTTTGTTATTCAATACATTTACAAAAAAATACAACTTTTTATGACACAAGAAAAGTACATTATCAGTACTGAAAAGGTTCTTGAAACTTTTTAAAAAATATTAAAATTACCAAAAGATTTTGGCATAATTTACTTTTTTGAACTTTTATATTTGATGAAATATTTAATGAAAAACAAGATATGTGATTCAAAAACAAGATTCAATGTCGGGAAATTATCTCATGTCAAAATCATAAATCAACCATTCTTTCTTATCAACTTATAATTCAATTCCAAGCTAATCAAAAACAAAACACTCAATACTTCCTTTAAAAACAATTTTTGAATGAAAAATTGCAAACCGGAAACAAAAATGTATTTTTCTTTTAAAATATCTTTTTTTTCCTTCTCCTGAATAATAAAAGGCACCCAAGAAAGTTTTATTAACACCACAGTTTTCTTCACACTCTTTTGACAGTTAAAAAATTATAATATAATATAGGACCTGTTTTCTCTGGTCTGTTTTCAATCCAATCTGATTTTATGATCCAAATACATCTTTTTATCTTTAATGCGAACGAAAAGAGAAAAGTATTTTGCTGAGATCAAAAAACAGCTTCTTGAGCTTCTGCAGATTTGCTCTGACGGAAATAAAAATTCAGGGAATAGCTCCAATATTTAATTATGTCAAACTCCATCGAAGTCAGTTTGTTTTACGAGCTGTTTCTGAACAATAGGTGCAATCTCTTAGGACAGACGATTTTAGTTGGATTGAATTTGAAATTCATTTTTTTTTATTTCCATTTTCTTATATTTCGGTTTTTCTGGTTTTTTAAGCTGACTTTTTTCATAATATAAGTGTTTTATCCATTTTATTCTAGAACCATGTCATGACTGTTCCTTTATCTTTCGAGAGGAACAATTTTTTGAAAACAAACCATGAAATGTATATGTTCTGAATATTATTACATTTTTCGGGGTAAACATGAAATGCAAAACCGATGTTTGTGTGGATATAGATATTTCTATAATATTTTCTTATAATAGAAACAAAATAATGTTTCAAATTCTTTTAGATTTTATTAAAAAAACCACTATATATTCATAATTGACACAATATTTATCATTTATAATTATGAAATTCAAAATGATTGTTCTAAAAAAATAGAAAATAATTTAATAATAATTTAATAGATTTTTTTTAAAAAGTTATTTTTAAAAAAATTTTTCTTTGACAATAATGTATTCTGAAAGTAACCTTGTTAAAATAGATAAATAAGATTTTCGATAGATATAAATGGACATTAACTAATTATAGATTATATTGCAATGAAATTTTTTCCCTTGAATGAATGTAAATATAAGAAAAATTAAATATTTAATCGAATTATTATTTGCTGTATTTATATGCTGAGTGATGAAGTACACTGCAAAGTATTTAAGAAGAATTAGAATTTGTCGAATATTATATATTAATTTTCTCTACATTTTTTTAATGCAAATTCTTTATACTGTGAATTATATCACAGTTTATACTTCAGTTTTCAAACTTATCCCATTTTCAGCGGCTTATTTAGTGAAAGAATAAATTTACATAAATTTCATGAATGTAACCATTGACAGATGATGAAATCAAAGAATTAAATTTTGGATGTTGTTTTAATTGTTACTATTATTAATAATAATAATAATTATTATTTTTTAGTTATTAAAATAATAATTATTTCTTTCTTGTTTCACGTTTCCCTTTTGTGAATAATTACTTGCTTATTTGCTAGAAATAAGTATATGTAATAAAATATACGTACTACTTGTTAGCTTTTTTTTATACGTAATAAATCTAGTAATTTTTAAAATATACTTGTTTTCTTACCTTAATCAATACGTATTACAAACTCAATGTGTCCTAATTCGGACTGTTATATATATATTTAAATATTCATAATTAATATACAAAAAACTGGCATGTTCTAAGTTGTTTTTTAGCTAATACGTATTATGTAATACATATATTTTAATACTCTTATTTGTTATTCTTTTCCATTTCGTTTCCTGATATTTCAAAATGATTTTTTATTTTACATTACAGTGTTTTAACTACTTACCTGAATTATTTTATATATTTAATAAGTAATTAGCCAAGCAAGGCTTAGGTTTAATAAAATTAAATTATACTTGTCCATTTTTCAAACGTTTGCTTTTAACAATAAGAAACTCAATTTTAAAAAAATGTATCAGGCATGATAAATTTATTTTACTCTTAGATTAAAGAAAACATCAAGTATCAATTAACATTTTATTATTCAATTGATGTATGAAACTAATTTTTAAAAATACAGAAATTAAAGAGTGAATTGAAGCATAAAATCAAAATATTACGAATTTTATGTGAGTTGGAAGACTGTCTTTTTTATCTCGAGAACTGTTTCTTCATAATTTGGCTTATTCTTGAAAAGCTTGGCTTGTCGAAAGGATTGTTTATCTGGAATTTATTTTACGTTTATTAAATTTAAATTTTGATTTCACAGCAGTTTTATTTGCTAAACAAAGAAATATTTATTTACAATATAGTATAAGATGACAGATTCTATCATGTACGCTCTATGTCAGGAACTGACGGCCAGCAAAGAGTCCTTTTGCGGCCCGACAAGACGGTCAGAATACCAAATAGACAGATGTTCTATATATTTGAGCCAACATATATTTATAAGCAAGGTTTTCCTTCCTAAACAAATCTATACAATTAAATATAGGTTCTAGTTGTCTGACATTAACTTGAAGGCTGAGTTGAGAGAGAAATTTTCAACAAAAAATCTCACTCCTGATTAAATGAAAAAGAAAAATTTTAGAAGAGTGATATAGGGTACATTTGTCTCAATAAACCTATTCTAAAAATTAATTTGCTTGCAGCTATAAATGATATGAAATTAGCACAATAAGTAAATTGAGTAAAACTACCATTGTTTTGCTTAACTGATATTTACTGATTTTTATATGGTGAAATTTATTTTTTTAGACGCAATAATTTTTTTAAAAAGTGCGCCACTTCGTCAGTCAAATGAGTTCCCCGTCTGTGTTTTATGTTATTAATATGTAAATAGTTAGCCAAATTCTTAAATCTTAAAATTTTGAAAAAAAAATAATTTATTTTAGAGCTTTTTACAATGAATTCTAAAATCAGTACTTAAGTCACAGTTTTAACTAGTATAAAAAAATGCATGGCCTGAAGGTAGAATTTTAAAATCCATCGTGATTCTGCTTAATTTTATGTTTTATGAATTGTTCAGTTATAAACCTTCAATAATAAACTAATAAAGTATAATAATTTATCACAAAATTCAAAATGGGTTACAATTAATTGGCTTTAGTGACACTATATTGATTTTTATTACAATTTGTATACCTACAATTGGTATGTGCTCAAAACATATTTAGTACTCACTCAGTGTCCAAACAGAAGGTAAGCAAAAGCATATTATAAGCAATATTAGAGAAAATCCTTCATATTTTTTTATTTAACTTTTATTTATTCGAACAATTTATTTATTTATTAAAATTTTATAGATTAAATAGTCATAATTAAGAATGTAGTTTTTTTTAATAAAAATAATATATTTTGAGATTTTCTGAAACATTTCGCGTCGGTTCTAAGAAACTTATTTCATCAAAATATGTCAAAATCTATACTATAATGTTTTGCATTGCTTTAAAAATGCATGATTCAATGAATAATAAAATAAGAAGAAAAATTGCTAAAAAGGTATTTTGAAAGCAATTTACTAGGTTTTGTTACAGAGTTTTCTCAGAAAGGAAGAACTCTTACTTCAGACACACATAAAAATATTGATACGAAAAAAGTAAAACGGCATTTCACGGATATTATGAAAATCTGAACTAAAAAAATAACAGCAGCAAAGTAGAAAATAAGTATCATTCAAATCTATAAATATTTTTCTATTCAAAGAATTCTTAAGGAAAAAAAATACACTACACACAAATCAGAGATGTTCCTTTGCACATTTTTAAGAATTTCAAGTACTGGAAGTAAATTTTTTTTATTTTCTTAATTTCATGATTATATTAAACAGGCTATGAGATTTTCAAATTTTTAATTTTTTTCACATTAAATAGCAATAAAATAAATAAATCATTTATTTCACACACACACATTCAAAATTTCTTACAGTATCAGATCACCCAAACATTTATCAGTTATTCATTTAAAATGTTGAAAATCGTCAACTTGTATCCATTTTATATTAAAATTAGAATATATTAATTGTTCCAATCGTAACATAATTACAAGATTTAATTACATATTTGCGTGTGTAAAACTTTCTTTTTTGATTGTATGCCACTCTTTCAGTATACGTGATAATTTCCAAAGTAAGCAATGTCTCCTCAGTAGTAAGTCCTTGCGAAAGCATAAGGCACTGGGATATGCTTTTAATAGCACAGACCTGATAATGACTATTTTATTTTAATTTGAAAGCATAACACAGAATGCAAAAAGTAGCAGCCGTTGGAGTCAGCGCCTAAGGCAATACCTCTCACATGCATTCTTAATACCCTTCATAGAGAGATGAGTTATTAGCAACCTTAGTAACACGTGAACACTAAACCTTTCATCAACAGACACAGTACAGAAGTTAATCCGGTGGATATAGAGCGAGCACTTTAGGCTGTTTAAGAATGTGTTCAGAAATGCTTTCTCTAGAAAATATCTTTTTCAATGCCTGCTAAAGAATAATTAGTTTTTATTTATTTTTCCTAAAATTCAGAAACACACTATCTGTACATTTTTGTAAGTGAAGAAATATTTTTCTTTTCACAAGCAATATAATTTTGTAGTGGTCAGCGACTGGTAATATTCTAGTCCGTATAATGCTACAACACCTTTAAATACACCCCTTGTATTATTGTACATCTTTCTTATTAGAATTGGTATATTGATAAATTCTTTTATGTTAATTTTTACTATTAGATTTATTTGATTTTTATTCTATTGTTTTTCAGGTACTTATTAATATGTTTACAAAAGACAGCACACTTGAGTCTTATATAGTAAAACTATTTTTAAATAAAAAATAATGTCTAAATATGCTGGGTTTATAAAAAAAAATTTAGTTTTATTCATAGAAGCTAATGAAGAAAGAAAGGCAGGAATTAAAAAAAGTATAATTATCTCTTAAGACTTCATTTGTAGTGGCACGATATAATATGACCATTTTTTAGTAATATAACTTGTTTTTGAATGATAAAGGTAATTTTTGTATTGACTTGAACTATAATTATTTTTATTTCCTTTCACTTCTGTAATTTAATCCTTATCATAATTCCCTGTTTTAATTGTTTTTAAGTCAACCGAACCGTGTTAAAGGCTATGCATTTTTACTAAAGCCTGAATGATCTTAAATGTTATTTTTATCAATTCAACAGCTGTTTATGTCATGTACGTGGATGGATTAACATTTAACGAAACTATGTTTATGAAAATTTTCCTATAATATTACTTATAAAAATATGCAGATGTTATTTTTGATACATTCTCCTTTAAATATTTACACATTTCTTAAAAATGGTAGAAGTATTTTTTTTTAAATTCCTGTTTAATAAAACATTTAAACATTTTTTTCAATGTTTCAGGATTTTTTATTGATAAAAGGAGGGTCAATTGCGCGGGCTCGGACAAATTATTCTATTTCTCAATGCGATGAAATGTTGATGATATTTTGCAAAACTAAAAATATTATAAACTGATAATGCTAAATATTAACTAAAGGGAGGATATGCTTGAGTTTCTCATATAGTCATTGTTTAAATATTTTTTGAGTTATGTCACGAGATGTTTAAAATTTGCATTTTCTTAGAGAATAAGAATACTGCTGGATGCAGTGTTACATCTTTTGGGCCTATATATAGCCCTAACATTCTTAAAAGATTCACTTCAAAAGATTTACAAAAGTATGTTACGTTAATTGTATTTTGTTCATGAACGGAAAAAATAAATTAACGTACTTTGTGAATTCCGAAACAGTAACGACAACTTTATCAATAGAAAACCCAGACTTTATTAAAGCAGTTTCAAATTGTGTCACTTTGATTCGTGGCTTAATGGTACACTCACATTTCGTCAAACGTTCGATAAGAAAATCTGTCTATTTCTGCTCTATAGCGATTCAAATGTTTCTAACAAATTTCTCTTTTTATCACCTTTTGATTTGCAATCAAAATTCATACCCTTCGTGTATTTGCTATATTGCACCTCCGTACGAATAATAAATTGGAGTTTCAAAATGTGTGCCTCTTTTGTCTTTAATTTTCGTAACATTTGTCACAATAATAACATAAAAACAATAATAACTGATAAGTGAAAAAATTTAACGTATTTTTCCTCCACCTAAAACTTGATTTTATCTGCTGTCATAACTCAAGCTCTCAAATTCTTTGCATTTATTTTTTAACGTTTTAATCATTCATATTTAAGTTTTCGGTAAAGTGTCCCTTACAAGAGGGCAGTAAAAACTTATATTTGATTTTAATACACGTGCTATTTCCATATAATAAAATTTTGATAATTATTCGCTTAAAAATTATATTTCGGGCTTATTCCATGCTAGTGACTAAATAAATATATAACGAAGAAAACTATTCCGAATTATTATTATACTCTAATCAACTTATCACGACTGATATGGTAAGTTAAACAAAACAAAATCGCCTGACTACATCAAAAATATTTCTTTAATATATCATCCGGTTTTCTAATAATGAAATTATTGACGTTATTAAAATTTTTACAATATTTTTTTTATTTTCTAAAGTTAGATATTGTTAAGCTGTACTATATAAGCGTTAAAGTTTAGTAATATTGGATGTTCTGCAATTTCAGAGATTCTTTCAGAAAACTTAAGAAAACCGACTACCCTAAAATAGAGAAATTTGCCAAATATTGAAAATTCTGTTATGATTTTATTTTACAGACCATCTTATTAACTTTATAAAAATACCACGTTTATTATTTTCCGTTCACTAGAACAAAAACTACAAGTGTTTTAGTATAAGTAGATGTCATTACCTTAAGCAAGATGTCAAACTTTAAAACGTGTTTTACTCGAAATACGTTTTTTTTTTAAATGCTCAAAAGGTGACAGCGATTGTTAAAAAAGTTTTGAAAACAATTAACTGAAATTTTGTGTGTATGTTCTATGTAGCAGTAGAAGTGGTTTAACCTTCAGAGTTATCAATCACTGTTTATTACAAAATTTGTAGTCACTTATGTTAATATAATCAATGTCTTTATAAGCAATTTCATATAATAACTAAAATAAAGTGCTCAAATTTTTGTAGAAATTAAAATATCTCTTATCCAGAAGGTCATTTCACAAATGAATAACATAGCAATAGATCAAATTGAAAATTTATTCATATACTTTTGTTACAAAATGGGTCGCATTTATGTTATTTTTTGTAAATTTTTACCTATTTTTTTCCATTTTAGAAAAAATAATTGTTTTTATTTTCTTAATTTTAGCGTATTTTTCTTAAGATGAACTAACAAATCTAAAAACAAAAAAATCCGCATAACTCCATTTTTTTAAAAAAAAAAGTTGTCGCATGTAGTGGGATACCATAATAAAGATTGCATAGGGTCTTAAAAATAAAATAAGAGATAGCTCAGATGTCAGAAATGTTATATTTGTGGTATGTCAAACCAATTTCCCAATATGATTAAGGGTGCAATGAAGTAAAAAATATTTGAAACAATTTGACCCCCATGATAATGAAGGCTAAATTAGGAAACAGAGGTAAAAAATACAGATTTAGAATTTTATTATGCATTACTCATGCATCTTTTGTAAGGTATTTTTAACGCAAAAATAAGCAACTTAAAGTATAACTATTACTTCTACATAAATAAAAAAATTAAAGTTGTACACATATTATGTATCATGTACTTTAGGAAAATCAAAATAAAAAATGATTGCAAGTTAGTGAAATAAAAAATTCAAATTAATGAGAATCTTGTTCCAGCAAAGCTCTATTTAATATTACAATATCAGGGCACCGTTTGTGACTTTCAATATTACATATGACTCTGAATGTTCTGTTGTTAAATAACTTCTTTGGACTTAAAATATATTTCAAATGAAAAAAAATATTTGTTCACATATATATGTAGATTCAAAAGCGGCTAAGCAGAACACGTGAAATATTCTTTAAACAATTAAATTCGTCATTGACATACAGCCCTTTAAAGTAACTAACGATTTACTTGTTGTCTTCCAGATACTTTTGTAATTCCATAAAAATTTTGCTTTTAATAATTCTAAAGTTTTTTTTTTCACGACACAGCTATGTAGGATGTTCCATATTGTAAGTATTACACAATCGCTTTGATTTTTATTGAATATTTAACGCTAAGAATGAATCGCACTTAAACATACAATGTTTTTTTTATATAAACTATGCAAACTACATCAATATTCATCAAAAAAAGATGATGCTATCTGTTTGGTGGAATTTCAAAGGAATCTTTTTTTAAACTTTTACCAGACAATACAAGTAGATTCGTTTTATGACCAAGAATTAAAAGTAAGAAATAACCTTTGAATCAAAATATCGTAGGTGCCGAGAGAAGAGATAGAGTGATTTAATTTTTTATCTCATAACTTTGCAGAGTAATGCAGAATGCCAGTGGGAATTTCTCCGCGTTCAATAGGTTGCCGGCCCCTGGCAAAGACGTCTGATAATTAATACATCTGCAAACTGTGAAGTATACCACTTATATAAAAAATAATATATATCTTTTGAATTTAATCTGTGTTTGAAATATTCGGGAAATGAAAGTGATTTTAATGTTCATTATGTTATATTGTCGAGTTATTTAAGATCCCGTATTACAGTATTAATCATCACAAAGTGGTGGTCGTAGGTTTTTCTTTCAAATAATAGGTTCAAGTTCCAATTCCACTGGAAACATGTTGTAGAACAGCTGATTTATGTCAGACATGATCAGCTTCAAAGTATTCAAGTGTGTAAGTGAAAATCTGTAAATCGTACCAGTTTAAGCCCTCGACATCGGCTAATTTTTTTAAGTATAATGTTAATAAATTTACAATTAATGGTATAAAGAATGCCAATAAAAATGTGTTAATACTTTTTTTAAAAAAAAGTATTCTACTAAATGTTGGTGAAAAAGTTTTCATTGAAATGCATAAAAAACCAAACAGTTCCTCATCAAATTTCAAATCAAGAATTTATTTAACTGACAGATTGTGTATATAAAACATAATTCTAAAAAAACTCAAATAAGTGTTTTTAATAGAAACAATGTCAAAAAATAGGTCAAATCAACAATGCATGGTGCATTAAAAGATATAATAAGTAAGTTTTATTATTAATATCATTAATATCAAGCATTGTCTACATTTTATCATTAATATTAAATAATATTTTTTACTCATTTAATGTCATTTTATGTATTCAATGGCTCTCCACTTTTATTGGTTTTCCCCAAACCATTTTTTTATATGAAAAAAAAATCCCTTAATTCAAACTTTATTTCCAAGTTATACTTTACTGAATTTCAATGCGTTGTATAACGTATTCATAAATTTTCATATTATTTTAATATTTTTTTAAAAAATATACAAGCGAACCATAATTGATTAATTTATTCAAAAAGCATACTATATGCATCATTTGAACGCTTCCGTTGATATTAGAAATAAATTTCGTAAGCATCAATATTTTGATTTTCGTTTACATTTAAGTAGACTTAGTTATAGAAAACTTTATTTGAAATGTCGAATCCCCAGAAACAATGAATAAATATAAATTTTTAAAAAATGAAAAATGTTAGTAATTTAAAAGGTTTTTGTATATTTAAAAGAATTAATACCACAGACGTATTTTAATAAAAAAAAAAACATACTAAATTCCATGCATTTTTCAAGAAAATTACAGATCATGTAATTGTGTGCCTCTTATCTTCTGAAACATTACTTATTTATATTCTCACATAATGGTTATAAGTTAATTATTAATATAGGATTAGTTATTTTTTTAAATATTGGAGGAAATTGTAAATGGATGCCAGCTTTGTTGAGTGTTTTTTATATTCTTCGTCGAATTGTAATATTTAATTGGATCGTAATATAAATTTAAAATATAAGAAAAATTATTCAAATTCGGATGCAATAAATATTAAATAATGATTCATAATTTAAAAAGCAAGAAAGAAAAAAAAATCTGGGACATTTTATTTAGTTTTTAATTAAGTTTTCTACCAAGTTGTTCATTTAATTACGCAAAATAATCTATATCATAGTTAACCTGATACCAAGAATGACAATACAAATATATCAAACATATAGAATATGATATTAAATTAAAGTTCCACACACAGCATTCCTAATACTCTTGATAAATTTTTAATACCTCTTAATATTTAGAAGCATGAATTCCATTCTAAGAATAATCCTCACTCGGCATGTTTATACAAATAAAATGTAAGTTTTATTAATTTTAAAAAAATGTTCCATGGAACAAGAATTACACATTGAACATCATATTTTAGCACATAATTGCAGAATAAATAGAAGTTTATTCAAAACATTTTGTTGATTTTCCACGTATTTGATACAATTGTGTGATTCATCTCCATAAAGCATTTGCATTCCATTGCTCATGCATGATTTTGGTTTATTTCTGTGCTCACACAATGTGTTTCCTCGAATTTTATCTGTAGAATTTTGAGTTGCTTTGCATGTAGTAAGAAACAATAAGTAAGAGAGGAAATTCGAAGAAACTGTAAGCATTTAAAGAAATCAAAAATGTTGTTTAAATATTTGCTTACGTATTTATTCATATTCTGTAACACAGATTCAAGCTTCCAGGCTGCGTGACTTGAAGATTTTTAGATGTCGGAAAATCTGTTCAATGTATATTTAAAGAAAACTCAACAGAACTACTCCATGTGATTTATCAGAAATATACACAAATATCTGCTGGAAAAATTACAATTGAATTACTGTAAATATAGTTATATATCAATGATATTTTACTTTATTTTATTGTAGTAGATATTGTTTGATTTCTAAAGTGTTTTGGAAAAAATAGTAATTTCTTAGAATAGTTGATATGACAAATAAATTAAATAAAACGTGAAATAATTTTAAAAAAATTACTTTTAAGTGAAATATTTGAAGGGTTTTAAACTATTGGGTTACTTTATGTAAACAGTTATATTTCATTAAAAAAGTATAAAAATAAATTGAAAATAAGTAATATATGTAAATAGAAAATAAATGTTTTAGAAAATAATTAAGCATATTTATATCTCAAGTTAAAATCATTTAAGCCCAATTATTTCTCTTCAGTTAAAAATAATTTTAAATTTCAAGCAAGGAGCATAGTTTTTTAAAGTAATATCGCTCATGAATTCAACTTCTTTTAAGGCATGTTTTTACTGATTGTTTTAAATTTTTAAGTGTTATTCTTTACTTGACTATTATATTAACAAATGTTTTATCAGATAACTTGTCAAATAAAAGAAAATTCCCTTTTTTAGACCAATTTATTTAAATTGATTAAATGAAATGAAAAAAAAAAACTAATTAAAAACTTTTGAAAACGCTTTAGTTTGCATACTTACATAAATAGATGCATGAAGTATACATATACATATGTGCAATGCGAATGTGTGTGAATCCGGGTAATTAAATCTTAGTCTCCACTAGTCCATATTTTTTTTTAAAAGAGAAAAATAAACTGCATGAACTGACCTTTTTTCAGTATTGGTCTTCTAGTTAATAAGACGACAATAGTATACCAAGATGGCAATAAATAAAATTGTGCAATAAAAAAATATTCACACCCGCATTGATCTATTGAAGATCGGGAGACTCATGTATTTCAGAAAATTAAACTTGCGTGATAGCAAATACATATTATTACAGCCTAGAATTGTTAAAGGACAAATTTCAGAACTATGATGTTTCTTCTGGGACTAGAAAAACATTGTTCAGAGAAAAATATTTTCCCTATGTATGATGTTCTGATTATATTTCTAATGCATTTTTTTACAAAAATCACATGCCGAGGAACCGAAGAACTTTAAATATCACACAGAATAGAAAATTACATATTCATTTCTGTGGAATTATTCAAAAGTTCTTTTGTTCTGGTAAACTTATTTGATGGATTTTATTACTTTTAGCAATTTGACCCTTTCGTCTCATTGCCTAAAAACTTTTCCAAATGAACTTTTGAAAAATATTTCCTTGAAGTTTTAGAAACACAGTGTTTTGTAGATGAGTCTTGCTGTTTTTGCACTTGTTATAAATGCCATAATTCCTTAAAAATAATATGTGAATTGTTTTACATATATATACACTCACTTCCAAAAGTTAGGCACGAAGAGGAAAATGCTAATTTCCGGAAGCCAATCAGAATTGAAGAGGATGCAATTCGCTGCAGAGGTAGATGGAAGTATGCAAATATGTTAGGTAACAGCCCATCGTGCTTTCATTTCAAGAAACATGCAAAAATAGTAGTCTTATAAGATGCCAGCTTTATGAAGGGTTACAGAAGTTGATTGTAAGTGTTGATAGAAGGTGTATAAAAAAAACTTTCGTACAATTTGTTTTCAAGACATACGAGTTTCTATAACTTCCAGAAAACGAATAGAATATTCTGAGCGCTGGCATACTGTGGGGCGCATTGAAGCAGGACAGTCGATCACGATGTTGCTTCTTTTCTTCGGCGTTCATCAGTCTGTAATTTCCCGTTTATGGAAACAATTCCAAACCATACAGACAGTTGTCCGAAGGCCCGTAGGCGGTCGCCCAAGAATTACAACCCCGCGGAAGATCAATATATTGCTATTGTAGCCAAGCGGAATCGCAGAGTGACCTCCACACGAGTGACATCTATGGTTACAGCGTACATTGGAAAGGCTATATCTGCAGCTACTGTACGCTGAAGATTACATATGAATGAACTGTATATGCCCAGGTACCTCGAGTTTGTATTCCTCCATCCGTCCACCCAAGAGGGGCACGATTAAAGTGGTACTTGGAATATGGCAATTGGACTGTGTCAGACTGGGCCAATGTCATGTTTACTGATGAGTCAAGATTTGCTTTGGAGCCAGATGATAAGCGTATAAGGATATGGCGTAAACAAGGAACACGCAATCAGCCGGAAAACATCACCAAACATCACGCATTCCGAGGCGGGAGTATTATTGTGTGGTCAGGGATTTCATTAGGATACCTCACCGACCTGCACATATTTAAACGATGCTCTGTGACGGCTGTCCGGTATCGACATGATGTCCTAGAATACATTGAGAGATTGTATGCTGCAGCAGCTGGCCCTACTTTTGTTTTAATGGTCGATAATGCACATCCCCATAGAGCTGACATCGTCGATGACTACCTGGAGAGTGAAGGGATTGCACGTATGGCGTGGCCAGCATATTCGCCCGACCTCAATTCCATTGAAAATTTTTGGGGTGCTCTATGCCGTGCTGTATTCTCACGTTTCCCACCTCCAGCCACTCTTATTGAGCTGGAAACTGCCCTACAAGAAGAATGGCGATTGCTTAATTCGACGGTGGTTGAACACCTAATTGAATACGTGGTCAGAAGGTGTAATCTTTGCATACAGATGAGGGGGGTAACATACCTTATTAATGTCCTTTTTCTTCATTTTATGCTGTTTATTTTCATTTTACACATAATTCTGTTTAAGTCTCCAATATGACATTATCTGATAACTTACAAAAGTTTAATATTGTTTTGATTTCTGTATATAATTATTGATTTTGTTTTATGTATAAATATATATGCTACTTTACTGCCAAATTTTGTGTCAATCAAAGCAGTATTGGTTGATTTTTTTGCATTTTACATCTTCGTGCTTAACTTTTGGAAGTGAGTAAATATATGCATACTTCCATACTTTTATATTTTTATATTTAACTCAATTATATTAATTTTCATATTTCATTTTAAATTCTGTTGTCTGGTTATCTTGCAATTTCAATTCATTTCAGTTTTAATCATGTTTATTCCTCTTTTGTAGATAAATTTCGATTATATATATATATATATGTATATATATATATATATATTATTACATTTTAATCATCTACTGACCAAAAAGTGTTTATGTCTAAGTAACATTTTTATTCTCCATTTATCTTCAATCTTTTATCATTATTATGAATCGCATTTTTTTAAATAAAAAATGCTCTTTAACAGAAATTGTACTAGTAAAAACTAAACAATGTAACAATCTTGTCCTAACGTTTCTACATCGATTATTTGTAACAATATATTGCCTTCTTGAGGAGTCACATTTTCATTAGTAAAATCTAAAAATGTGACATTCAGAGTTAGAAAATAAAGCCAGTTAGTTTCCTTTGCAACTGAATTGTGATATTCAAAAATAAACTTGAATTTACAAAATTTAATTCAATGTCACATTATTGTTCCCTATATTTAAATTCCAGTTGAAAGAAATAATAGATGCCAATATTATAAAAATTGTGACGCCAAAATTACATAATACGTTTGTCGAAATGATTTACATATTTTTATGCGTGACAGAACATGTACTTCTTTTACAGAACCTAATTTTTCAGGTTAATAAAACCTTATATAAAACTTAAATATATGAACACGATATAAATATTTTTAAATATTCATAACCATAATTAAAACATTTAAACATTCATATAAACATAAGTTTTATTTTAGTTCAATCTTAATCTATATTACTAAAATTAAGAGTGAAATATTACTTAGTGTAAATTGAATAATACATATTTTTAATTAAACAGTGTGTTTCTATTAAAAAACATGAATCTATCCTTTTATGACATATTTACTAAAAAATAAAACTTATTTAATTCATATAATGAATAAATTGATGTTTTGCCAAGTAGGTATGCTCTATGTTCTAGGGCTTGCAATTTCCAGTTGAAAATAAAACACTTATAAAACAATATTGATGATAGATAGATTCTTTATACATTCAATACAAATATATTGCAGTTATATGTTTTCTACCGATTGTAAGAATTTATCTTTACTGCTTTTTAAGGAATGAGTAAAATATGTGTAGTGTTTAAAGAAATATTTTTTTTTTTGTAATTTTAATTCATAAATCCTTTACGATAATACTTGAACATTTCCTTTTTGGTTTGTACAATACTTTTCAATTTTGCTAAATAGAATTCGATGAAGAAAAACATAAATTTTAACGTGTATTTTCTAGAATATAATTAGTTTTCAGGTAGAGTCATGTGTTCTTATACATGAATATATAAGAAATAGTACATTTAAGGTGTGATCGCATGGTGTTCTCAATTCATCCATGCCAAATTTGATCATTTCATTATTGCGTTCACCAATGCATTTTTTTTCAACATATATTAAAATGATCACAATCCTAGTTTGTACGTATCAGGAGAAGGAAACATAATTATTTCTGAATACATTTTAACATTAAGTAATTATGTGAATTCTCTTAGGTGAAAGGGGACCTTGTTATCACTACCATTGTGATTTTGGTGCTATGTGTGTTTTAAAAGGAGGTATCCCTATTTGCGAATGTCCAACCTGCACAGAAGAATTCGAGCCTGTCTGCGGAACGGATGGCATTTCTTATACCAACAAATGTAAATTGCGTCGAGAAGCATGTGAACAGAAAACAGAGATTGCTGTTGCATACAGTGGCTTATGCAGTAAGTATATTAGATAATTTCTTTATCAAAAATGCGTAAGTATACCAAATGCAATTTATTTCAATGTAATGATACCAATTTTTGAATGATTTTCAAAGGGTCATTAATATAAACCCTCAAATACCACACACACTTTTATTATATTTTTAATATTTATATTCACATTTTTAAAGCAAAATTGTTGAAGTAAAATTGATGTAAAAAAATAAATGAAGAATTTAAAAAGATATCTTGTAATGAGTCTTGCAAACATGTTGTCGAAACTGAGAGTGGGAATGTGGCCAAACGGCGAACACGGGAGAAATATTTACAAATATAAAATTGATGTAAAATAAAACACCCGCCTTCAATGGCGATAGTTTTGCTTCTGTGAACCCTATCTGAAGCTAATGTATTTTTAAAAAATAAATACTGATTGTTCTTAAGATTTCATGTAAATGAAGCACTAATTAATATTGAAAAATGAAGAAAATGTCAAAAAATAAGAGTAGAAAAACAAACACAATAACAACGTTTAATTTCAATGTTTTTTTCTTTTTTTAAAGTAAATATTTTACAAGTTCTAGCATTTGATTTTACAAATGACATTTATTTAAATATACTTATTGTTCTTTAAGAAAGTTATGTAAGAAAATAAAATAAGAATGATTTTCTCTTAGAATATTGCTTTCATAAATACGTAATTATATATATTGACATAATTCTGTGCATTTTTTAAGATATCCGAAAACTGAAATCTTATTTATTTAATTTTTAATTACTTAGGTTTAGTGCATTTTCAATAATCTCAAGAAATCTCCAAGTTTAGTACATTGTAAAATTAACAAATAGACAAAAAAATAGTTTTTGAGGTAAAAGTTATTTAGTGTCGCTCTTGAGTTGTTTCCTTGAGGTATTTGTTTTTCAAGAAATTTAGTTAATGAAAGTAATAATCTGAAAGAGAAATATTTTGGTATTTTTTCAAGTCAAAGCTGTTGTTTATGTATTGAACTATATATTAAAAAAATAAAATTAAACAGATTTACCATGTTTAACTTTTTTCTTCTTTCAAAGTATTTTTATATTTATTTTAGTGATTCCCATCAACCAAATTTTAGATTTAAAAAACAAATGAAAAACGTATTCTAAAGTCATGGAAAAGTACAAAAACATCAAAAGTCTTTCTTTATATATTTTCCTCCGTAACATTTACCAGTTTCTATAAAAATACCTTAATTTAGATCTGAAAAATCAATAACATTTTTAGGACACACATGTTCTTTCTCCCTCTTTCTAATATTTAACTGCTTGAATTTATTGATCTCAGATGGGAATCTTTATAATGCAAATATGTTTCATTATTTTTCAATAATGATTCAACTAATTAAATTACAACTATAAATAACACAGAACAATGTAAAAAAGAGAGAGAGAGTTTCCGTTAAAAATATTTAAAATTTCTCATTGAGTTAAAGTCAAATTTTTAATAGAAATATACTCACTCAATTAAAATTTGTCTTTACAATAACTATCTTTAAAAATTCTCTTTGAAGTTTAATTATAAATTTTTCTTCGAACAAAATATCTTGCAGTGATAATTTATGTTGTAAATACTGACACAGGAAGAAAGATTTTATAATAAAGCTGTATATTGATTATGATACACATTTTGTTTTCCAATTTGTCGCCTTACTGTATATCAGTGTTACTCAAACTTTCAGTATTTGCGACCCAATTTTCTATCATAATTTTCATCGCTCCCCCCATACAATAATATTGTATCTAATGCAATAATAATGTAATTTGGTACTAAAGCTACAATACAACTTTAATTATGTTTTTAATCGTGTAGTAACAGGTGTTGATGGATGAAGGAAGGCTTGGGTATATTGTACCTCTTTCAACGAGAACTTCGTTGGGGGTAGTGTATTTACTTTTATTTGTCAGAGAAATAATGTATGTCTATATTTTTAAGTTCAGAATAGTAGTCATTTATCCTATTATATATGTCAATGAAAGAATCTGGTGATAGATTGAATGAGTTACCTTAGAAGTGTAAAACTAGCTAGGGAAATTATAATATAGTAATGGATTGAGCTGAATAAAGATGTTTAGAATTTTCACGTTCTGAAATGGATGTAAGCTTATCTCATTCATAATATATTTAATCATGGTGTAATAATTAACACCTTAACCGCACAAATTATGTAGATACATATTAAATTTTGAATTTAATTTTTGTATATGACAATCCCATGGGAGTCAGTGTTACTTATTAAACTTTATCTTCGTTTATTATTGATAAATTTATTATCAAATACATTGTACAGTTCTGATACATTTATAAGTTACATTTGTGTAAATGTGTATTTTCTAATTTGTTATATCGGAATGTATTTTGATTTGCTTACTTTCAGTATATTAATAATTTTTTTAATATATTTTATTTTTGATTTTTCAATATACTCGTGCCCCCCTTGTAGGGTTTCACACCCCCCTAAGGAAGCGCGCCCCACAGTGTGAGAAACGCTGCTTTATATAATATACTTCAAAAATTTTTTATTTTTCATAAGACAACTGCAACATTTATGTGCGAGAATTTATTTATCGGCTTTAAATGAATAGTTAAGTATATATATATATATATATATATAATATATATATATATATATATATAATTTGCCACTAGGAGAATGGAATTTAAAATTTACATCATATGAATGTATAGTATAATAGACATGTTTCTTTGGAAATATTTTTTTTTATTTATGTTATTGAATTTTATCTTATTGATTGTTATCCTATATATAGCTGGATGCGAAAACAAGCGTTGTGAGTATTATGCTGTTTGTGAAAGTGATGGAAGAGGAAATGGAAAGTGCGTATGCCCGAAAGCTTGTATAAAGGTAGGATCATATACTGACTATACCAAAAATAAAATCAGTACTTTAATGATAAAATAAATATTGATTACTTTTCAATAGGTAGAATCTCTTGTTTGTGGTACAGATGAAGTAACGTATTTGAATGAATGTGAAATGCGAGTTGAAGCATGCAGAAAAGCTCAGTATGTAATGGTTGTTTCCAAAGGACCGTGTGGTAAGCATCCATTACTCAGAAAATATATGTACATTTATGTCAAAAATGCTATAAAAATAGTTACTAACCGAGTTTACCAAGATTATTGAGCTTTTTAAGAAATTTTGTGTAACTGCATATTTTATATTTAAACATTTATTTAGATAGCCATACTTAAAATTATTCAAGGGAACTTATGAATGTTATTAAATCGACATAAATATGTCAATAAAAATATGCAATACCAAAAAGCTATTAATTACTTTAAAATTTTTAAAATTATTGCTGAAAAATAATGAATAATAATTTATGCAGTGAAAATAATGGAATAATAATAATGCTGAAAAATTAATTAATAGTACTTAATGCTGTAAAATAATGAATGGTAATTAATGCTGAAAAATTAATAATAATGCGTAGTGCTGTAAAATAATGAATGGTAATTAATGCTGAAAAATAAGGAATAATCGACCATGAGTGTTTAAAAAATAATGAATAGTAAATAATAATTCATATTGAAAATAAATCGAATTTATCGCTCACAAAATTACACTTTTCCACATTCAAAGAGAATTCTATTAGTTTAGTTTTGTTGAGCTGATTTTGTATTTGTCTAGTTGAGTTTTCAGTAAAGATTTGTAACTCATTTATAATGTACAATAAAAGCGTAATAATTTATTTGGAATTTATTTCATTTGTGTTTCTGTAGACTTGTGCCAACATGTCCATTGCAAGTACGGAGCTAGATGTGAAGAAGGAAAGTGTGTATGTCCCACGGAGTGTCCTAAGGTATCAGAGACAGTATGTGCAAACGATGGAGTTACATATAGGAATGAGTGTGAAATGCGGCATGCTGCATGTTTACATGATCAGGAATTAAATATGCTGTTCTATGGAGAATGTGATGAAGCAGGAGAATCACAAGGTAAGATCCTTCATAAAATTTATATATATATACTTGGGATGTTTTTACATTAAAGAGATTTTTTACAGATATAAACAATAAAATGTTGAGATAAAACAATCAATAAGAAATCATAATATCAGCACCTTATAATTTTTATCTCCTATGTTCTGTACCTTGACAAATATTAAGGATCAAATTAATAAAAATAATGATTTCATATAAAGAATCTTTAATTATTTACATGAAATAGTTTCTTATATGAATCTTATTTCATATAAGACTATTATTTTTAAGATAATCACTCAAACCGTTATTAAATTAATTATTACCAGTATAAATATCAGTAATTATAGTTCTGATTAAGGAAAAAATTATGTTCTAAGAGAGTACTCAAATCATAAAAAAAGCGAAAAATTATTTTTTTTAAAATTGATCTGAAGTTAATTTTTTCTAGGTGGTATTGTATTTTGTAATTTTTTCCTTTGCTTTTTATCTAATTAATGAAATTGAAATCGCAAAGTAAATATGTCTCTTGAAACAATATCAAAGGAAATTTCAAAGCAAAATTATTAAAGAAATGTGAAATATTCATTCTTAAGTACTTATTTAATATTATGCTGAAACAATTTGCTTCACGCTAATTGCTAATTCCAGAGTTTATTTTTTAAAATACTTGATTTACTTGAGGTATAGCTATATTCCTTTTTAATTTGGTGTTTTTTAAAAAGGAAATAAAAATAAAAATTACTAGAAACATTCAAAATGGATTAAAAAATCTAATAAATGTTTTCTGCTCTAAAAATATTTAATAAACAACTTATTTCTAGATTTCGTTCTAGAAAACTAATTTTACTAATTTTAGCTAACATTTTTAAATTCAAAAATTTAAAATGAACTTTAAAACCCTTACATTAAGTATAAGAATTTGTCCAAAAATATTTCCTTTAATTGTGTTATCTAATTTTATAATTAATTATATAAGTACAAAAATTATATGTAATTTGTATCAAAGCATATTTTATTTCTTTGAATTTAGCAATCCAAGTTGCTAATTTAATAAAAAGATTGCATAATTGCACTGCTATTCAAATTTACTTGAGTGAATCTGTTATTTTTTAAGATTTTCATGAAAGGGATTCCTTTAGAAATGCTGATAATTTACATTAAAATAATTTACTGGAGAACACTCGATAGTACCATTCAATATTAAATAAATTATAGCAATGTCGTTTAAAAAATTTTCTATCTATACTTTTTAGGTGATTGGTATTTTTAAAATATCGATCTAATGGTATATCATACCAGTAATTTTTTTTTTCTGATGTGAGAAACATGTTAATGGAAACGTTATTTTTTTATATTCAAGTATTTTAATGAATAAATTACCACTCTTGCATTGTAGTTAACTTCCATTGAAGTGTCTTCTATCATTTTTATAAAAACTCTACGAATTTAATAAGTAAATAGCACTTATCCGTTACTGCGGCGCCTTTTTTCGCCAAATATCCGCGATGATTTCTTGGATAACACACTAAGTAAATCCTTTTTTTTTGGATAACACACTGAGTAAAGTTGTTTTGTGGATAACACACTAAGTATGGTCTTTTGTGGATAACACAAAAGTAAGGTGATTGGAAAAGAAAAAATGCTAAGAAATAATGAAAATACATTGATTAAAATAGAAAATACATAGAGTCCCGACATCACAAATTTTTCGCCATTAGCAGCTTTCTATGACGTGTTTGTGTAAAGTTTTGGCTGGCAACGTGCTTTTTTAAAATTTAAATTATTTGTTTTTATATTGAAAATACTCAATATAATTTAAAATACGTTATTTTCATATTTTAATCAAACTCCGTCTCCATAATTTAAAATCATTAATTCATTCTTCAGTGTAGGGCATTATTAAGGCTTCAATATGCATTTCTTCACCATAGATATGATGTTATAAATATAGAAAAACTCATAAGTTTATTTGAATTGATTCATTCATTTCTTTGATAAATATGTACTCTGTAATAACAGATTTTCTCTTATTAGATGAAGGATCCGGGGCCGAAATGGATTGTGAAGAAAGAACTTGCAAATACGGAGGTGTGTGCGAGTATAATATGGAAGGAATACCTCACTGTGTTTGTAGTTTTCAATGTCCTGCTACAGTGGACCCTGTTTGTGGATCAGATGGAAAGTTATATGATAATGAATGCCGGCTGAAAGAAGAATCATGTAATCTTCAAAAGAACGTGATGCCTGTTCATATTGAAATGTGTGAAGGTATGTATATAAGTGTTGAAATACATTTTTCATAAAGTTTAAAGATCACAATTATTATTTTTCGCAATTTTTATTTAACAATTGTTTCCAGTTTCGTGTATTTGTTTTGATGAATATTGTTTATAAATATTTAATAAGGATGCGTGTTAAATTAAACTACTCAGAAGGAAATACTATAGTAAAGCCATATTTGTATGAGAAGTGCATTATAATGCACATAGAATACATAGCTAGAAGGTGTGGACCTTTCTATTTCTAGAAGTTTATTTTTAAAATTAAAATGACTTTTGCTGCACACGTGGGCGTATTTAGAACAATATATGATATAAGTATAGACATTAAAGACTTTTTCTGGTAAAGTTTATCATGTTCAAAGGCTTCGGGAGAACAATATCTTGATTGTCCCGGACCTAACATTTACGGTTTTACACTCCAAAATATCAAGTAATCCCCCATTACTAAAATTAGGAAGGCATTAGTTTTACAATTAGTATTGATTTATTACACAATAAATCACTATGCACTTAACATATTTTGGAATTATTAAACATTACGAAATCTTAAGCTATTTTCCTAATATAAAGTACTCTGAACTTATTTAAATGCTTATTTTTTTTTCTTTTCGAAACATAATAAAATATTCCACAGTAGACATTATAGCCTTTCAAGTTTTTCAAGTTTATCCTGCCTGCTAATATTTCATAGTATTTGTAAAATATCAAATAGTTACGAAATATTTTTGTTCACAGAATTCCGTGAGGTTCCGTGTGCTGGAGAAGCGCCTTTAATCGATTCTTCTACTAATAAAGACTATTATTGTGGTGATGGGATTGGATCTAAGCTCTGCCCACCTGGTAGTTATTGCCACAAGTCTTCAGCGTTTTCCAAGTGCTGCCGGGAAGGTAAGCTGATTTTTTGGTACAATATCGGAGGAAGATGTTTATACATAATAAAAAAAATTTGCAACATAAATTCATATATAACAAAAAGGCGTCGATTGTATTACAAGACACTTATACAAAACCGTTCTTTTAGGCACCTGTACTTTTACACAACGGCAAAAATACTTTATGGTGTGGTATTGCAGTTGCAATGATTCCTTTTTCGTACTTCTTTGAAAACTACACGCCAACAAAGTGTGCAACATGCCCTGTGTGATAGGATCTTGCTATAGTGCCATGCTCATAATTACATAATTCAAAATTAGTTACAGCGAAATGCACTGCATGAGATCATTTGAATGCAAGATGCTGCACCATCGAATTTTTTCAACAGTGTCCATTTGAAAGACTGTGTCATCTCACGTCATTTTTCTTTAGAGTGTACTCCACGATCCCCGACATCCCTCCTATAGATTTCTAGTTACGGGGATATCTCGAATATAGAATGCAAATATGTGTCATTTGGAACATTTAATAGATTTGAAAGACTCTATCAAAAGCGACACAACATTTCATATATATATTCATGCTGTGCTACGTTCGGTTGTAGTGTCCAAAGTCAACGCATAGTTGCTTGTAATGTCCCCCATGTGGAAAATGTCTAAGCTAAATAAAAGTTTTCTTTTATCTAATATATGTTGTCATAAGTGATTGGTGCCTGGCCTTAATCACGTGTAAATTTCCTCCTTGCGTCCAGGTTGTGTTTCTGGGGGGGGGGGAGCGATTCTCAGATATATTTTTGTGCTTACATAATTTGTCCACTCTCCAACGGTCTTTTTTTGTTTTCATTTGCGTTGAACATTTTATCACGAGTAAAACTGAGTGTTGCCTTTCGAAAATTTCGTTTCCTTATCAATAATCGTAACCATCAGTGCCACTTTGTGGCAGTTCACAGAACCCCAAGTTCATTCCTCGGAAAAACTATGTCTGAAATCTAATCTCGATCGATTAAACGGAACGACCGCTAGAGCTCCATATATCAGGAAAGAGTATTTATGACCACTCTGTATACTTTATACGTAAAATTTGAAAAATATTCAACTATATAAATTTAAGTTTTTTGAGGGCTATATAAAATTTCACAATATATAATATTCATTAATCAATATGTGACATAAATTGGTACAACAGTAATAAAAGGGAGTATTTTTTCAATAACACGAATAAAAATCAATCTGGCCAATTACAAGAGGAAAAAGTACGCTATTTTTATCTTTGATATGTTTTCATCTAGTATAATTCTTACATTTGAAACATTATTTCTTAAGTAAATGGATGGTAAATAAGAATTGCTCATTGAAGCGCTTTAAATATACAGTATATATATATATATATATATATATATATATAATTATATAGTTAATATTCCTCACTTTCGATAACCATCAAGTCTCTGAATCTTAAGGAATAAAAAAAATATATAGTTGTTTAAATAAGTTTGAAATGGTGCAGTTTGAAACATTGAAATACAATCAAATTTGCAATTTCACATTTCGTAATATTGTTCTTCAGAATGGAGAAACTTATACATGTTGTGTAGGTAAAAATAAAAAGACTTATAAACGAGGTTTAAGCAATGAGCTTTACGAAATAGAAAGATTTGTATTCATCAGGGCATAAGAACACAAATCTGCTTTATTACTCTCAGCTTAATATGTTGGACTGTTGTGGATATAGGAATAAAGTTTCTAAAATTTAAAAAAAAATAATGTTTTATATTTTAATTTGCATTTTGGTCTTGTTACCTACATAATATATATATATATATATATATATATATATATATATATATATATACACTGGTGTGTGCAAAAATGAAGGACGAAGTCGAAAAATTAGCATATCAGCTGAACGAAGAGGCAGAGCGGACAGAAAGACCAATCAGGAGATTAAGTGAGGTGATGTACGGTAGAACATGCGCAGATATGCAGGTAGACGTAATGGGGGAGTGTCTGAGTAGTAAAGCATGTTGTCGGTGTAAGATTAGTATTTCTGGAAAAGAGATTGCACACCGTATAGCAGTTAAAATCACACCGAGTTGCTGCCTCAGCGAGAAATGGCGAATTATCAATCTGTTAGACGACATCTGGAGGCTTTTACCCGAGGTCGAATCATTGGGAAGTTGGAGGAAGGTCACAGTGTGACAAGTGTGGCTGCAGAGTTCGGAATTGCTCACAGCATCGTTTCACGACTTTGGAGACAATTTCAAACTGCAGGAACAGCTATCCGGCGGTTCAGTAGTGGTCGTCCACGAGGAACCACACCCGCAGATGACAGGTATATTGTCTTACAGGCCAGAAGAAACAGGCGGCAGACAGCGGGAGAAATCGCTAGACACACGACACAGGCGACTGGCCGACCGATATCGCGTTTTACCGTGGCCAGAAGACCGCACGGTGGTGGTCTGTTTGCACGACGCCCTGTACGGTGTGTACCTCTAACGCCTGCCCATCGGAGAAGGCGTTCTCTGTGGTGTCGGGAATACCGGAATTGGAGAGACAATGAATGGGGACGAGTACTCTTTACAGATGAGAGCAGATTCAGTCTGAGTTGCGATTCTCATCGCATACTCATCTTGAGAGAGCGTGGAAGCCTCAATCATCCCTCGAACATCATTGAAAGGGACAGGTATGGAGGTGGAGGTGTTCTTGTTTGGGGAGGCATCATGCTTGGTAGTCGTACAGACCTAAACATCTTCGACGCAGTTTCAGTCAACGGGACCAGTTATTGTAACGAGATTCTTCTTCCATATGTGCGTCTTTTTAGAGGCGCTATGGGTCCGCAGGTCCTTTTCATGGACGACAATGCACCATGTTATCGCACAGTAGCTGCCGAACAGCTCTTCGAGAGTGAGGATATTGAACGTATGGATTGGCCGGCACGATCTCCGGATCTCAATCCCATCGAGCATGTATGGGATTTTCTAGGCAGACTCTTGGCAGCTCGTACCTTACCACCAGTGACGATTCCGGAGCTTCGATTGGTGCTGCAAGACGAATGGGCAGCAATGCCTCAACAACTCATTGACACCCTCATTCTCAGCATGGGCAGACGCTGTGAAACCTGCCTAGCAGTCAGGGGAGATCATATCCCCTACTAAAGACCGGATATTTCTTGCTGGACACCCATCACAGGGATGTTTCGGCCTTCAGTCGCATTGCGCTCCATGCTACTTTTTCAATAAAGCTTCTTTTTATCCCTCTGATTTCTCTTTTAGTAAGTGTTGCTTACATTACTCATGTCCTTACGTATTGGGGATCTTACGGTATTAAATGTGTTGATTTGGAATGCTTTTGTACAGAGTTATATTGAAAAAACCGTCTCGTCCTTAATTTTTGCACACCAGTGTATATTGCTGTATGTAAAAAATGCAAAACCATGAAGGGGAATCATCAGAATTAAATGAAATTTAATGCACAAACAACTTGTATTAGTACAAATAAATGACGAAAATTTCAAAGAAAAAAAAAGGAAAAAAAACAGTATTATAAGTCTCCGAAATCAGTATTTGGCGTAGCCACCACGCGCTGCAATAAGTGTTGCTATGCGACATGGCGTGCAGTAAAACATATTTTGAATGTCATGTCTACTTGTGGAAGAAAATTAATTCCATATTGCATGTATGCTCAGCAAAACTTCGCCCTTTGAAGATGCAGGACGAGGATCACGAGCAAGACGCCAACTAACCAAATACCACACGTGCTTAGTAGGTGACTTGTCCGGCAAATAAGTCGGCCAAGGAAGAAGTAACATTAACAGAAGTTTTGAACAGTCTTTGCAACTTGTGGGCGTGCATAATCCTACTGAAATATAGCTCCAGTTTTGCCTTAAAGCAATGGAACGACTTCGGGCTGTAGCACTTTACGGACGTACCTGTTGCTATTGAGATTACCCTCAATTCGTATCAAGTTTGATCTTACAGGATACGAAATTGCGCCCCAAACCATAATTCCGGGTGTTAGCCAACTATGTCGTTCCATAACGCACTCTGGAAGGCAGCATTTGCGGACATCATGATCCCACAAATTGAAGCGTGAGTTATCTGAAAAGGCAACTTGGTGCCAATCAGCCTGCCAGGCTCTGTGCTCATCAGTCCATTGCAGACGCAGCTGCCAGTGGTTTGCCGTGAGTGGGGTCCTGTAAAAAGGCACCCTTGCATGCAATCCACGGTGCACAGATATGAACGAATTGACGAACCCGACATTAGTACACCTGTAGCAGTAGACCAACGTGTTGACAAATGCCTGGAGAAAGCTGTACGGTCATTGACTGCCATGCGGAGCAGGTGTTGATCGTCGCGCGCTGACATCACTTTCCTTTGTTCACTCCCAGATTTTTGAGTTGTTCGTTGCTTGTCGGTCCACTTCTTCTAAACTCGCATCACTATGGAACTATTCCGCTTCACACGAGCTCCTATTGCGTGGTAGGATAATCCCCTTCTTCTTGAAGGCTGATGATCCTCTCCAGTTCAAAATCAGTAAGATGATGGAATTTGTTTTTATTTCGTCGTGGAGACGTACTTAGGTCTCACTAAACGTTCTCCACTAACAAATCATTAACTACTTTAAACGTCCCTCTACAGCACTCTATTGATAAGCTTTCAGCATCAATTCAGATGGCGCTGTGTCCGCCACGAATGCGCTGAGTCTCTCAAACTTTACTTTTTTAAGCAATATCCTATTATTGATATTTGCTGCAAAGTTCATTTAATTATGATGATTCCTTCATGGTGTTGCATTTTTTACAAACAGCAGTGCATTATTGAAAGCGATACATATGTGCAACTTACTTTATATACAAATGTTATTTATTTGGATATTTTTGAATAATGAATTTTAACTTCCGTTTCTGTGCAAAATACTTCTTTTTGCAGTGTTGTGGTACTGCTTTCAATTTATACTTTTGGGAATATTAACATTATTTCCCTGAAACAAAATTTTGTAATTGCTATCGATGTTTTGCACATAAACTATTTGATATAATCCATATGAAAATTTTTATTCATATTAGTGCAATTTAATATTTTTAATGGAGTAACTCAGTGCTCTTAAATTTTTAATATTTTCCACCCGATATTAAATTACAATTTTTATCGCACGCCCCACCCATACACACACACACACAATGACAATGTACTCAATTCAATAATACTCTACTTTGACACTAAATTACAATACGATTTGAACCTCTGAAATGTCACCTGTGTATATACACGTTCTGCTAAGCCAAAGCGTTAATTTTCCCGAACGTATATATACATCTTTCAGGCTCCTTATCTGTGTGCTGCTATCCATAAACTTATTTTGAAAGCTTTTAGTGCAATTGGACAATGTTTTCAAAGAATTTACGTATTTCAGAGGATTTGCTTATTTATTTATTTCCTCCCCCCCCCCAATACATCACGTATGCGCATGTACGTGGAAAACGGTGGCACTGAGGAGGGAATTACGCAATTTTTAATCGGCAGAGAAGAGATTATTTATAAACCGTACAAAAACTATTAAGATAATTGTTAATCTTAGTATATAATTTTACATATAGCAAGCCCTTGAGACGGATGGTAATTATTAATTTTTTCTCATTTACTCTTGTTAAATTAACTATATAAAATAAATTGTTCAGTACTTATACATTTATAAGAGTATTATATCAATGTACATGCATATTTTATTTTTTTATTATATCAAATGTATTTTGTTTGTTTACTTAAACTAATTTTTTTTTTAAAAAAAATATTTTGTTTTCGACTTTTTAATATACTCGCACCCCCTCATTGAGTTTTCATGCCCCCACAGGGGGTGCGCCCCACAGTTTGAAAAACGCTGAAGTAATTCTATAATATTGAAGCACTACTTAAAGTACACAATTTAAAATTATGAACACATTTTTTTATGGGAAAAAAACTGATGCTGATAGTAAAAACGCAATTAAAACTATCAAATGTAAAAAGGAAAAGATTTTTTCCTAAAAGAATAAGTAGAGTTATAGTACAATCTAATTAGTTGTTACTACAAATATCTTCAATTTCCATGAAAATGCTTTATTTTTGTTGGAGCATAAACATGTTACTTTTAGATTACTTACACGTATTATATTAAGATGCAATTTGATCTACGAATCCAAAAAATTAAACATTTTATTAAAAATATAAATATTTTTAATGATTTTGAAATGTATATCTCAAATTGTATTAATAAATTTAAACCGGTGAAATAAATTAAAGGAATAATGAGAAACACTCATTCCATTACTCAGTTTTTCTTTAAGTAAAAAAATCACCGAAGTTTAATATACAATAGTGACACATTTCTTGCGAATATGTACTTATTTCTACATAATTACAAAAAAAGTATATTGCAAATGTAAATCAAAACATATAAAAATATTTCTTTCCAATTATTAGTTCTAAAGTTTTGCTAAAATATCATTTTTTTTTCGAATGTTTTTCAGTCATTTTGATAAAGACATGTTCTGAGTCACTCTATGGGTGTTGCCCGGATGGAAGGACTTCAGCTCAAGGTCCGCATAGTGCTGGCTGTCCAAGTATGTAAAAGTTTTTAAAAAAGAAACAACAAATATTTATTTTTCAATCAATTTCAAAATTATTGGTAAAGGATCTTTTTTTAGAGTTTCGTTGCTTTTCATAGGTGTTTGCAATTGCAATCGTCTGGGATCTTATGGATTAACGTGCGAACCTATTTCTAAACAATGCTTCTGTAAACCTGGAGTTGGAGGACCTCGATGTGATCGTTGCGAACCTGGTTATTGGGGCTTACATAGGATCACAGAAGACAGCAATGATGGATGCTCGCGTAAGTATTATTTACATTTTCAAATATCAGTGTGTTATTCCTTGAGATTTAAAATCTACTAAACCAAAAAGGGACTTAATGACGGGTGTCGATATTTTACACATTTTTCATGGGATTAAGTAAAAATATATCCTCCTTTAGGCTACACCATGGTAGAAGGAGATATCAGCCAATTTTCTGTAAAATTTAACATTTGTAACCACCGATACTTTTTAAATATATCGGACTTAAATTTCCAAATTTCTAATTACAAAGAGTCTCTAATATTCAGATGAAAAACTCCTAGCATAGAAACAAATTTAAACCATCTGTATAAAATATGATACTGTGATAAATATGAATAAAATTTTAGCTAGAATTAAACATCAAATAAATCGGTATTTCTCTTAAATATTTTTTTTAAAGAAACACTCTCCATTTAAAACAAAATTTTGGCGATTCTTCAGGCAATTGAAAATCCTGACCTGCAAAAAAAAAAAAAAAACCTTCCGAAGCAGGTTTTGAGTTGTTACACAAATGAAAATTAGAATGGAAATAATTATTGAAAATTCAAGAAAAATATTGTCTCTATCATCATTTCCACATATAAAATTCGCATAGCAATTAAATTCACCTTCGTATTGCATGTGATTGTTTTAATTTTATTTACAATAAATCAGCTGATTCTTCACAATGGTCTTTTTAACAATCATATTTCAGACACACTTAATGATTCATATGTCTCTTAGTTAATTGTTTACTTAAAACTTTTAAATACGGACTTGCTTATCGGTAGTAATATGTGTTAAAAAGAGAGAGAAAAAACGTGCAGTAATATTAATTCAAAAGGCATTCAGATATTCAACAAAATATGTTTTTGTAATACCATAAGTAATGCATGTAAAGGAATTAATGCAAAATACAAATGTAATACAAAAAATATATTAATTCAGTATTCAATTTATACTATTATTAAATTATAGTTACTTTGTATCAAAAACGGCTGTAATTAATAATTATTCTTTACTTTGTACTTATCAATTTTACTAATACAACTGAATGAAACTATGGGAGTAAAATGGGAAGATTGAGCTATGAGGCGTTGATATATACAGAGTGGGGCATGGTACCTTCCTGTCTTGAAAATGAAATAAAGCACACTACATGTTTCATACAACTTCATTGTTATTGGAACAACATTGGAACTTCGAGCTTACACTGTTTTAAACACATTGTCTGTTAAATGTCACCCTCCATTATCAATGCACTGATATTTTCAATTTCGAAAACATTGAGTCACCTTTTCAAGAATATCGATCGGGATATTGTCAATTTCGACTCGGGTGTTGTTTCCGTAGGTCTTCCAGAGTCTTGGAGTGATTTTTGTAAGCCACGGACGTGATATAAACCCACAGGAAGTAATCAGGAGAGGATAAATCAGGTGAGCACTCAAGCAGTTTACGTCCCCTCGTAGGGAGATCAGTCATTCGGGGAAAGCTGTCCTTAAAACACCCATGGAAACCCTTGAGGTGTGGTCTGTGGGCCCATCTAGTTGTAATCACATATTGCCAAAATCCTTTTCTTGGAGAGCCCGTAAGAATTGCTCGATCATTTTTGCATAGTGGTCTGAATTGAAACACGAACTCGTTTAAAATTTTCAGGTGTTCTAATGGTCTTCGTAGGTCCATTCCTTTCTTTGAAAACAGTCCCCGTTGCTCGGAAGGCATACATGCACATTGAAACAGATTTCCGATCAAGACCACGACCTCATGGAAGTATATCAAAGTGACGACGAAAGGCATGTTGCACTGCAATCACCAATCAACTGTTAGTGAACTATGCCTTCACGGCAAAATCGCGCTGGTACAACATTTTTAAGACTGAGATGGGTGGGAACACAAATATCCCACCCTTCCCCTTTAACCGAACCCCTTCCCGTGCACGTTCCTTCCCTCCCGACGATTATCACTGCAACATGCTCAAAACAGGAGCTCCCACTCCCCACCCGGTATAACAGCGTGATATTCATTTTCCCCAAAGATTATAAATCCTGTTGTGTTTTTGAGGTTCACCGTGGTCATTGTCACGAACTCGTGTCCGGTATCTCATTAGTTTGAGTCCCAGGGCCACGGAAGACTCGCAGTGAAGAAGGCTAACGCATGTTATATCTGTTGATACTCGAAGCTCTCCCACTGGCGTTGTGTAGAAATTTGGATAGAGGCATCAGTTTAGATGACATCCTCGTCACTTGATCGAGGTTCAAGCTTATGAGATACATTGTCAATAGTTCTAGTGTTAGCTTATACTCTGACGTTCGTGAAGACTTGTTCAATCCCAAGATTATAGTAAGTAGTTATAAAAGTTAGACATGCACAAATTACTTTCATGTCTCCTACTCATTTGTCACCGCTCCAGAAATTTAAGTCAATCCATAACAACTACCATATGGATCAAGAGGGAATAAATTCATTGTAAATAAATGCACATTTCTCTTTTCCCATATTTTCCCCATTTAATCATTTGGTTAGCAATTGTGTAATGGAATAGATCGTGACCCTCATGCAAATAGTACATGAATCGGAATTTGAGGTCCTAATTCCATCAAAAACACTCATGCGTAATAATTAGAGGAGAAATGTGCAAGTATAAAGAATTGAAAGAGAGAGAAATGACACTAAAGCTCTTCACGAAAAGTAGTGTGTGGATGTTAAATATCCAATTCATTTAGTCGATATCCCAAAAGATGAGGCATCACTTTCAGGTATTGGCATTGTTATATGACAGCGGCTTAAAATGTTGATGTTCTTCAAAAACGTTCCATAGTACTCTTGTATTAAATGTAATTCAAAAATATACGGCGAAGATAATTATAGATTCTAAATTGCTAATAAATACTAAACATTTAATAATATTTTAAAGTTTTACCCAAAAAGGTATAACAAATATCAAAATATTTCAGGAATTAACTTTATTATTGTCAGGAATTAACTTTATTATTGTCAGGAATTAACTTTCTGATAATTAGTTTTACGAATAACACACATATTTGATTTACTTATAATTAGCATGAACAAATATTCTAAAAGTATATTTTTCAATACTTTCCATTGAAATAACTAGTCGTTATTGATTTTTTTTTGTATTTTTATATATTATATAACAATAACGTAGTTTTAATTGCATAGTTATTCAATGGGAATATATTAATAAAGATCATGACCAGCATAAGTGTATTTTTAACACCCTTTTATAAGCTTCACTTCTATGTAACGGAATATTTGAACTCAATTTTTGCCCTCTTTAAAAGGTCAGATTATGTCAAAATTTTGCACACTTGTCCAGGACCAATGACAGTACAATAATTTAAGAATTTTGTTCCATTGTCTTGATCACACAGGATTAATGATTACCCATTTATTTTTCCAAATTTTGCTTATTTAGTTATTTTTTTTTTATTTCCAGTTCAACTTAGTTCGAATAACTATAAAAGGGTGTGTTTCCGTTTCTTAAAACAATAATATTTATTGATAACTGAATCTACCTTGGCTTCATTTATGTAAAACATAACATATTTTTGTAATCTAATCTTCGTGATATGGAGGATTCAGCTATACGTATATATGATCTAAATATAAAAAATACACTCATTTTTTTCTTTTAGAGACCATTTATTAAATTAGTCTTAATTGCTTTTATAAAATATAAATATTTATGACTTCTTAAGAAACTTCAAGCATAATCCTAGAATTTTTGACATTGATGAAATATGGAGCCGAGTGGCTGAGAGGTAGCGTACCGCGCTTCCATGCCACAAGTTCAGGGTTCAAATCGCGGGCTAGGCAAAGTCAACTCAACTTTCATCCTTGTAGTGGGTCAAAATATGAGTACCAAGAGAGAGAGAGAGCTAACTAGGGAACTAAACACAAAGGTTTCACGCCAGACTGCCCATCTGATAGGACATCAACTCATGTACCCAAGGACACGAATACTGAGTTGGGAAGAATAGACCTTGGCCCTCATGGACTGTTGCGCCTCTGGGTTAAGTTTAGTTATGGACATCTAAAATGTAAAAAAATAAGTAATTCACAAATCAGAAGACATTACAAATTCATTAAAATCCCATGTACGTTTTATTACCATTCATTTGATGCTACTTATAAAACCATACAGCTTTCCACATAGTAAATCATTTAATAAATAAATTGAGTACAGAGTATTAGTAGGTAATATTTCTGAAAAAGTTTAGTGACATACCTATACACTCTTGGAGAAAAAAATTAGCGCACCAAGAAGAAATAGTCAAAATTAAACGAAATTTTACATACGTAATGACAACTTTGATGTAAGTAAATAATTAGAAAATCAAAGAAAAAAGATCATTTATTTCAGAGAAAAAGGCAAAAGAATGGAGGATTTAATTCCCTGTTGAACCCCCTCTAGCGCGAATGTATGGTGCGATATGATTGGGAATTGAGGCATACAAGTTCTGTATGATGTTTTGAGACATTTCGTTCCATATTTGCTGTAACCTTGCATCTAGTTCGTTCAAACTCGTGGGATGTCATGGTGCTATGTATCAATACCAGGAGTGACCGTATATTGTAGGCAATGGCACCGTATACCATCACACCAGCTGTGGGAGTGGTGTGTCGCTGAAAAATAAAGGCAGGATTGAGGCGTTCACCACGGAGTCTATACACACGAGCACGATTGTCATCACTGCTGAGATTAAATCTGGATTTGTTGCTAAAGACAACCTGGTTCCATTCCGCTGCAGTCCAGTTATCTCGTTTGCGACACCTCCCCAAACGGAGGCGACGATGGGTGGACGGCAAGAGCCACAGAGGCCACTAGTAAAGTTGCTACCTGTGCCTGGATAGTGGCCGATGAAACAGTTGGCTGTACGCGTGCATTTCGTACGTTGTTGCGGTCTTCCCGACGACTGGTCTGACGAGATCGTCCTGAGCCTTCTCTTCGTGTAAATGACATCTCTCGGATGTACTGGTCCCAACACCTCCTCACAACACAATCAGAGTGTCCTAATTGATGTGCTACTGATCTAGCTGACCACTCAGCTCCCATCTTGCCGATGATTCTCCCCCTCTCAAACTGTGACAGCTGCTCATATTGTCTTCGAAAATGGCGTAATGCCATGTTTACCTCAGGTCTTCCTTTGTAAACGATTCCTCACACTCAAACAAGCTTTGGTTAATTGTTTTATACTCCACGGAAAACGACTTTAAACGCCCTCTACCGGCAATGCGTTATGTGCAATCACGCTGCATTTCTAATCATTTGCATATCTCTCCGTCATGTACCTTCATGCAAGGTTTCGTTATAATCCCGCAATTATTTTTTGTTGCGCTATTTTTTTTTGCCCATGAGTACATATAGGATCGTTGTGTATAATGAATATTAAGTAAAATTGTAGGAATGTATTTGAAAAAATAAAAATCACAATAAAATCAGGGTATATGTTACAAATCACAGATTAGGCTTAAATCCCCTGAAAAATAAAATTATTCAGCAAAGGAAAAAAATTGTAAAAAAGTTATTCTCTCTGTTTTTTTAAATGATCTTTAAATTCTAATCTCAATGATATCTTAAATTGAATGCGTGAAAGTTGAATTATTTATCTCAAGATCAGCATCAGAACTTATACGAGGTGTTCGAAAAATAGCGCCCAAACTCTGAACAGTCAGATTCCTTGTAGGAAGAACATATAAAATGTCCAAAGAACTGTACTTGTACGATACATAGTTAACGAGAAAAATACGGTATATGATCTTGTATGGTGGGGCTCCGATGCATTTATGTGCTCTTGCATGTGATTGGGTGGATATGGTAACTTCGGCCGCTGGATAGGAGGTCAAGATTGGATTCCATGACCAACATGATCACTAGATCTCAACCGTTAGACTGTTTTCCTATGGGCCAATCTGAAGGAATTGGTGTATTGAGACGCAGTGACTGCACTAATGGACTTATTTGCAGGTCTGCGTGTTGCTTGTACTTCGGTGGACACCAGGGTACTGTGACGTGTGAAAGCATCCATTCCTCGACGCCATCACACCTGCCTCGAAAAGCAAAAACGAACACTTTTGAACATCTGCATTTATAAATATTTGCAAATACCCCTGTTGTCGTGTCCATTACGGCTGTGAGGCCATATTTTCTCGTAAACTTTGGTTGGAACAGGAACAGTGTTTAGGGCGTTTTGTATGTACTCTCAACGAGGAATCTTGCTGTGTGCTTTTTAGTAGCTATTTTTCCCCTGTATGTAATTAAAATATTTAGATTTATTAATTGAAATAAGAGTATATGCTCGAAGAATATTCAAGTAAGAATGCGACTAATAAAATTCATGCAAGTCTTGGGCTTGAGCATATTTTTTTTTATTTCATGTTCTTAACCTTTTAAGAAAAGATGCAACATAGTATTGAATATTAAAATGATCTTAAACACGGAATATTATAATATTTGTAAGTATATACTTATTTTATTTATCATAACAAAGGCTAAATATTGCGATTGCAAACAATTGCTGCAAAATTTAAATGCACTATACATAAACAAAATTAAAATTCATTTGATCATTATATACATATACCTTAATATTATAATAAATATCCGATGGACATTAAGAAAGTCTGCATATACAGTAGTTTAATCATAATTCACGCGCATTTAACGAAAGAAAGCCCACTACGTAAAAAAAGAAGAAATAAAGCGTATATATCCAAGTGTTTAAAACCAAACTCCATTTAACTTAATGAAACACAGACAAAATATTTAAAAGGAGAATTCTTTTAGCCTTAAATCCATGCATAATGAATATACAATAATAGGATTTAAAACGGAAAATAAGGGGAAAATATGATTTTTACCCACGAAATGGTATTAAATTCTTATTCATCTTTACAAAGTTAAATTCTAGTGTATCCTTCTTCTACATTGTGAATCTTTTTTTCAGTAAGACAGTTTTATTCTTGCAAATGAACATAAGCTTAACTATAAAAAAAGGGAAATATGCGGACGTTTGTTGAGTAAAAAAAAGCCCAGTGCTCTTAAACATCCTTAAAAGCGTTATAAATTCTGTTCTTGTTTGTTTAAAATTATGCCATTGGCACAAAGCAACTAGGCACGGAAAGAAATACATTTTAAAAGAAATAAACGCGAGAGAATGCATCTATTTTGAATAAATCCAGTTAGCTCATAGAATACGCCAATAAGATAAGCTAACGGAAAAGAAAAATAAACAAGAATATTTTTCTTCGGATTTTTATTATTTATTCTTATAATCATTCATGACTAAAGAAAAGAGAAATGCTGAGTTTCGTGAGTCGCAATTGCAACTTCAAGCGAGACAAATTTGCATTAAGAAGTCGATTTCTCATGCGTAACTTTTTTTCTTACAATGGAATGTGCAGATGGGAACTTTTTTTTGCAAAAAGAAGGTGATTTCAAGTGCTGAATGAAGTTGAAATTTTCAGATTTAGCTCATGCACACAGTATGTTCCATTTTTAGAAATGAAAAAAAAAATCTCTTTATCTTAAGGTTGCATTTAACTATATTGAAATATTTATTTTATGCTTTTAATAACGTTTAACCACTTAATATAGTATTTTTAAAATATAATTATACACTAACAAAAAGAGACATAAATCTAATATTTTTCATTTAAATTGTTTTTTAAATGTAATAAAACTTACAAGAATTTAATACTTAATTTTCTTCTAAAATGTAGGATTATATATTTTTTTATTTTGCATTACGAGTCACATTATTTTAGCTGTGAGATCTTAAGAACTTAGAAGCTAAAAATAATCATTATTTATTTAGTTTTTTACTCAGTAAAATGCATGGTGTCTTTGTATAAATATTTAAAAATTAACAACTAATTTTAAAAAAATCATTCAGAGTGCTGAAATTTATCAAATAACCTCTATATTAATACAGTTAAATTCAGGAAATCATGTATTAGTTATTCAAATTTCCAATTACTTTTTAAGTTTCTAGACATTTGCTTTCTTATTACTATCCTAAAAACAATATATTCCAAATTGCATGTAAACTAACATGCTTTTGGTTTTGTTAAAAACAAAACCATGATTTGCTAACTTATTACTTTGTACTTCAGCAAGAAATTTTAATTTCTTGAGTGTACCAATCTCTAATTCTTATTTAAGAAAACGATCCCATCGCCTTATTCTTTAAAATATTGATAAATTCGTTGTAGTTTTCCCATTTTAACATATACCTTAAATTCTATTATTTACTTTCGTTAAATCTCTCCAACTATCTTACTAATTTTTAATTACCGTTCGCACAGAAATTTAAATATATAATACACGGTTTTTATTAGTATGTTATATTATCTTTTGAAATAATATTTTTGGAATTGCTTAGTTCATTATTTCTGTATGATATCTCCGCAATATTAAGTTTGTATTAGATTTTAAAATTTGTTGCACTTAAATATTAAAAATTATTTTAATGACAAATTATTTCAAGCTGTTCTTTATTTTGCACGATCTTTAAAAAAATACTTATTCTTGAACAAATCGTATCAAGCTATATCTTTGCAAAAAACAGACACTCTGTTGGTCTATATTTAAGTAATTAAGATATCAACAAAATGCTTAGTCACCCATACAATATAGTAGTTAGCGACACTAACTGCTGTGCCGTAGGGCATAAGCTCAAATCCTGGACAAGGCATGTATGTTTGCAAATGTATAGTGCCTTCGCGGCATAGGGGTTCTCTAAATAGCCATTGAGCCACAAGTCGTCTCCTGAGGTTGGTGGAAGGGGAGGGGAGGAGAGTTGGTGGATTCCCCCCCCCAAGGGTGTTCTCCCTCAAAATTGGAGTGTAAACTTGCCAAATCGTACTGTTACTTGCATTATGCTTAAAGCTACGGCTAATGACAGGCGTACATGTAGCTCTTAACCTCGATCTGAATACGTCAGACAGGTGGCAATAGAAACAACAGAACAAAATACTTTCTTGTGCTTTTAAGAAAATCTATTTTAAATGTCTTTTTTAATGTTTCTTTGAATATTTATAATTTTTGATAATAATTCAAAGTTGTGCTTCGCTATTCATTTAACAGTATTACTTTTTGATACGATTAAAATCTACAATAGTTTCTGTTTCTTTGCTGACATCGTATTTACAAAAAAACACATAGTTATTCAGAACAGTTTGATTTTCTGTAACCTATGATGAGGTTAGTATCGTATAACTCTAAGATAATTTTTAGGAAATTTTCACACCCAGCAATGCAATAGTTTTTAGGCCAAATTTGATTTAAAACACAACAACTTGTATTATTTTTCCTGTGTTAAATGGAGCAAGTACAGGTAACATTTCACTATAACGATTTCATAAAATAAAGGGTTAATGTCACAGCAATCATTTTATTTTCATAATACATAATATTTTCGAATTTTTATGAAGGTTCATTTACTTCTTTGGTGCTTAACGAAAAAGAAGAAAAATCACCATATTTAATAATTCGGCAGTACAAATTCAATTTTTATCAAGAAAAGTTCATTTACATTCATGTTAAGCAAATTCGGTAGTCAAATCAGGACTTAAAATTCATCAGAATGTTCCTAAAATCCCTCCCTGATGATTTGGTCCTTATCTCAAGGTTCGTTATTCTGTAGCCAAATTCCCGAATACTGCCAAGAAAACTGTTGCCATAAAAGGGTGAACATGGTCCGAAATGTTGTTCTGAGGGCACATACATCAGAGAATTCTTCAGTCGCGTGTTAAGACCAACCATTAATGAGAATGGTTGGTCTTAACACACGATTAAAGAAATAATCGCCCACACAATAATATCGCCACCATCACTTTATGTCCGACTAACTGTGTATCCTGGAGCCTGGATCGACTGGAAATTGATGAATTTGCACTCGCCCATCAATGTAACTGGTCACAAAACGCTATTCGTACAAATAGGCGACTTTCTTCTATTATTTTGCGATGCAATGCCGATGTTCCTTGGCCCAGTGCTGGTGCTGTTTGTGATGACGTGTCGTCAGCCCAGGGATTCGATTCTTGCAGTGGCTACTTAGGTCTAAGCGCATCAGGTTGCCGCTATTAGAACTGTTGATGTTGTACCCGTTCATTCATGCTGAATAATGTGAGGCTGCCTTTTCTCTCTCACCTGGAATCAACGCGTCATAGCTGGCATATCCCTGACCGTTGACGTCTTTTCACAAACGATGCACCGTCAGCAGTAAGTGCTTGCGATGATTCATGTGAGTAATCCACCAAACTTATCTTTTTCTGAAATTGATATTTGAGGTGTTGAGCAATGAATTTTATCTTGCATGATAAATTAGTCATTGTGTCACTAAACCTCTAAGTGGAGAAAGGTAGTTCACATGAGAGTTTTTATGTACTCCAGCATCACAGCCGTATGGATGATATGGTTTTGTCTCTGATAAGCTCATTGTTCTTGGACCGTTGTCAAACTTTAGAGGGAAAAGATCCTTGTCGAAATGGGGGGAAAAGATAGTTAACCTTTCACAGAGCCCTTTATATGCATACGATTGAACATTCAAGAGGATTCAACACCGATTTTGATCGCAATCAAAATTATCGTACTCTAACTAATATTTGTATGAAATGAAACCAGGCACTTCACGCGCGAAAAAAAAATTATCTTAACTTCACGCGCAGGGTATCTCTTACCCAAAGATGTTTATATTTTGTTTTTACAGTAAAATTTGCATAAAAAGGTGAAAAAGGAAGAAAAGTCGGAAATACAATATATTTATTACACTTTTCACACGTAAATTTATTTTTTCTGTTATTTTTATTAGGGCATTCTGTACATTGTTTATTCACTCTTTTAGTCTTCATTGCGGATGAGTGCGATGTTTTCACTGGATCTTATTTTTTTTAAAAAATTTAGTAGCAGCATTGCTTTCTGGTTCTACATTTTTTAAATTCTTCTGTAAATCGAAATCCAAAACACTTCAGAAATCAACGTCTGGTTCAATGTTTAGTAAGTGGTTTCTGGCAACTTAACAAAATAATTTGCTCCTTTATTGTCACAACGTTCAACAACACAAAAAATATTACCACAGGCTACTGATTACATTTTCTAGACATTGAATATGATGCGGTCATTTTATCAAGGACGATAATTGCTCCCTCAGTTAAATTATCTGGATAGATTTCAGTAGAGGATTCATACTTGCTATTATACTCTTCGTCATTCGATTCCTCCTCAACATCCCCACAAAGAGTCTCTCTTCTTCCGAAAATACTGTTGCATGATATCTATTAAATACTGTATCTATTAAATTACTCAAAAATCACATTTCTTCATCAGAACTACAATAATACACTATCGCATATGAAAGATTTTAAAGAGTGTTCATGCATTTAGAAGTGTAACGGCGATTCACGCGCAAGGTATGACATAGCTGAAGAGGCGGTATCCAAAAGTATGCATTTAGAATTCGCCTATAAGCTAAGGCCCCTCGAAGGATATGCAGTCAGCTTCATGAGAAACTATTCATTTTCCTAAAAAGGTTTAGATGGAGTCTTGAAAAAAGTTAGGCGGTGGGTATGACATACCCTACGCGTGAAGTGAAGTTTGAATAAAGTTTTACGCATTGTAATATGTTTTCTATTCATTTAAAAAATAAGAACCGCGGGCGCTTTGAAGTTTTTTTTTTCTTTTTTGTGGTTCAATGCAAGAAAAACCATTGTCAAAATAACATAATGATTAGAAATAAACTTTCTAGCTTTATGAAGAATATCCGTACAAATAATAACATGAGCACATGGAATTACATATGTCCATTAATAATTTTTAAAAAAGGCTCTCCAATTGATCTTGCATCTAGTTTTCATTTCAAGAAACTTTTTAGATCTCTTGCACTTGTCATAATATGCGGTGTGTATTTTCATCATTTCTGTTAGGGGGAAGAGAAGTTAAGTACGTATATATATATATATATATATATATATATATATATATATATATATATGTATATATATATATATATATATATATATATATATATATATCTTGTTAATTTATAAGTGATCATTTACATAGATATACAAAGGTGAATTGGTTATGAGTTATTAGAACTAAATTTTTATTCGATGCAATGAATTAGGTGCATTATCAAAGTCCTTAATTCACAGCTTTAAAAAAAAAAACTAATAATGTTCCTCAAAATATTTTCCATGTTCTTAAAATATAAAATTGTATTGGGAGGGAGATTTTATTATTCGCATAAAATAGTCTTCTTAAATGTTTTATTATGTTTTAGATTATTTCATTATGAACTAATTGAGGAAAACATTATATGCTTTATTCTTTGAATTAGAAATTACCATACGTTGAATGTCATACATAAATATTTCGAAGTTTTGTATTAGGTTGTCAAGTATGAAATGGAGTAAAGATACATTAAGCCCATAACCTCATTTAGACGCCGTATTTTGGCAGAATTTGTTTTTCGTATGAAAGGTACCTACATCTTTTCCTCTTTTTAAAGCATATTTCAGTTTGAAAAAAAAATAACAGGTCTTCTTAAAATTTTAGTTTTTATTCGAAATCAAATTCAATTAAATCAAAAAAAATTTTAAAGAATCGAATTCAATTATGTGCATATTTTTGCTCCATATCATACTTGGCAGCCTAATAGTAGGAGCAATTTCTTTTTTCATTTAATTGGGGGTATATATATATATATATATATATATATCTCTTTTGTATATTTTTTTTTAAATAAATCATTTCAAATTCTAGCTTGTACATGTAATCTATATGGCTCTGTCCGCGATGATTGTGAACAAATGACTGGTCGTTGCGTGTGTAAACATGGTATACAAGGAATGAAATGCGACATATGTCCTGAAAGCACTATCTTAGGACCAGATGGATGCATGGATAGTAAGTATATCTAACTTTTATCGATAATCGTGAACTTTTTCTTTTTATTATGAATTATACAACGCTCAGTCATTTTATTTAAATTGCCTATTTCCCTAAAGGGGCACAGTGTGTGATTAAAATGACAAAGATCGGTCAGAAAATCAAATCTAATTTTTTTTAGCCTAAATTATTTTATATACTTTTCTATAACCTCAGAAAACTTAAAAGCTCTAAACTTAAAAAAACGTAGAATTTTAATAGCTTTTTACGTTCGTTTTTATTCACATCCCTATGGCAAATCAAAATTTTAAACTTACTTATCTCAGAAAGATAAAATAACGAAATTGCCTTCATTCAAAATGCTAAGGGTTTTTTTTTGTATTGTGTCTAATGCTTTGAATTTTTCTATTGCTAATAGTACATGTAACAAAAGTTGGAATGCATTTTTGAATCAAAGCAATGCTTATTTTTCTTAAAAATAACTGAACTCAGAATTTATAAATTTTTTAAGGAATTTTCAATAAACATTGATAAAAATAATCATTGTACAAATACCAATCGTGTTATCGCAAAGCCCATGCCAACTTTTGTTATACATAGTTTGACGTACTTGTTAATCAAGTTTCATGCGTGTACGTTAACTTTTGTAGAAGAAGTAGCATTTTAAAATCACTTCGAAAATTTTGTTTTTTCCTTAAAAAATTTGGCTAGCTTTTTATGAAATTTTGAGCACAAAATCTCTTTTACATAGTATACATATATAAGAGGCAACCCAAAATTTTTTTAAATCTTTAATTTAAAATTTATTGCTTAAATTGCACCATGTCCCCTTAAATAAACAATACCTCTTCAAAGTATGCTTTTTCCAGAAGATTCAGATATTGAGAATCTTTATCTAAAAAGTTTCAGAATCAAATAGTTTTATTTATTAAATTGTATTTGTAATTTACCATCTTGAATGATACTTCTAAACATTTACGAGTAATGCGGTGCCTGAGGCTTATACTACATTTGATAGCTTGAGTCTTATCTGGGATAATAAATTTCATTCATTAAACCACTTGCTTATTAGTAAGTAAAGTTCCAGTTGATTTTTCCATTGGTCTTATGTATTTATTTCTTACGTAAAATATAATTATTTGTCCATTCTACGCATAGTCTTTATTAATTTTTTACCTTAAATTTTATATTAGCTAAAACAAAAATAATTTTTTTTCAATTCCTACTATTAGTTCACTCTCTCCCTATATATATTTATTTATATAAATAGATATCTTTCTAAAGTTTTCAATCGTTGATAAAATATATTTTACTCATCCGCTGAAGTTCAAATACATTTTTTAAACTTGTAATGAATGATGTTAATAGAGTTTTTTCAAATAATAATTCATTCATTATTTTTTTTAATTTTAAATTTATTCTGCGTTATTTTTGATGAAGTTAGAACTAGCATCGACAGATGGCGCGAGCAATTGTTTCTAACGAATTTCTTCTTGGCTTCAAATATATATTTTTTAAACATGTTGGGGATGACACTTGATTTTTATGCAGGCTTTTTTTTCAAATATGAATTCATTAATCAAATATAATTAATTAAAGTAAAATTTTTCTCTATTGACCAAAGTAGGAATTGACTTCAATTTCTTTTTGTATATATCACTTCTACTTTTAAGATTAAAGAAATTTCTTATGATTCTGGTAGAAATATAAAAATATTCGAATTTTTCCTTTTTTAAATACGTATGACCTTGTTTTTGCTTGCAGAATCCATAGCTCAGCCTGTTAGCGGATCATGTGATGAACTCGTTTGCTTTCACGGAGCAATGTGCAGAGAGACAGAAGACAATCAAGCTCAATGTATATGCGATATTAAATGTTCACCTGATGACAACAAAGACTTGGTGTGCGGATCTGATAGTAATACCTATGGTTCTGAATGCCAAATGAAACTCTTCAGTTGCCGGTATCAGAAAACTATAACAGTAGTATCACATTTCCCTTGTCCAAAAGGTAGGAAATTCTGTAATTTTTTTTAGCATTTGTTCATTTTTAAAAATGTATAAAATTTTGTTAAGCAGAAACAAATTTTTTTGTACTTAGAATAAATAAATTAGAAAAAATAATTGTTTAAAAGGATATTTATTAAAATTTCATAATCAATGCAAGCAAGTTACACTGCTGGCCATTCAAATGGCAACATCGAGGAACAATCCAAAGATGGAGGCATCTCTTAATAAGAACAGGAGTGATCTCCTAGGATATCTGACGCCGGTGTGCTAGGACCTAATGTGTCGCCCCTCTAGAGAATTATTCATATTTTGACTTTATAAACTCATATACCTGTATAACAGTAAAAAGTAAAACATTAATGATAATGCAAAATCTCTCTGTGTGTCTCTCTCTCTCATTTCTTTCATATATTTTGTTTTTCTGAATTGAAGGCTATTATCAAATTGAAAACTTTTAATTTCTCCATTGCATATTGAATTTAGTCCTAGAATGCTACCCTTTGAAAAACTTACGGGAATAGGGCACCCATTCGTCACCCAGACGACCTGCGTTTTGGTATGCTTAAAACATAATTTAAAAGTTAGTAACATAAAAATTATACTACCTGCAGATGCTTTCATGGCATCCAATCTTCACGTAAACAAGAAAGTAAAATTTATTTATTTATTTGAAGCAATCCTTAAACATATCAACATGACGCTCTAGAACATATTAAACAAAATTCGTCATTCTACGCCACTTTACATGGGCAAAAAGCACAATTCTTTCTTTTTTTTTTTTTAGTTTCCGATTGTTCAGGTAGTTCAATGTTCTGCTCCAATTTCATAAGTTCACAAATAATTGTCCTTGTTGATCGGGGCAAAGTTGCTACATTTAGACGTTTTTCCATCCACTGCGCAAGGAGATCTTCACTTAGCTATATCGCAAATTTTCTTCTAGACAATTCTTTTCCAGACTTCCGAGCCATATTATGCACATATATAACATGTGCATTTAATAGACTGATATTTATCATGCCATAAAGTACGCCAAGAGGTCATCGACATGTTTATTTACTGCATCGCATGGTATTACACATTTGATCAAATGTGTCTAAGGCTCCTTTTGTTGCATTGTAAAATTCAATTATTTCCGGTTTTCCGCTTTCTTCATTTATATTCGATTTTTCTTGGAGTGTAGATAGAAGAGAAATACATGTGTTTTGTTTTGTTTTATACAATAAAAGAATTTTATATAGCTTAGTTAAAACAATACATAGAAGTTCCTACAATTCGAGACCGCAATTCTAAGAGTTCAAGGGAAGTTCTTGTTTATTTTCCCTAAAAGTTTCAACAACTGAGAAATTCATTGTAATCTTCAGAAGTTTGTTAGCTTTCCGATTAATACTCAGAAATAAAATTTTCATCATCACTCAAATATTTTAATAATTCACGGATAACTCCAAATGTTTTCTCCGCGAAAACGTTTTGACATCGTCCTGACAACGCAGAAAAAAAAACTGTAAGACATCTTCTGAATTTCAAACATTACTGTTACACATTCGTCTCTCAGACTAACATTGTTCTGAAAACACTCCATGCGAAAATATTTTGAGAAAAAGATATATTCTTATCTGTAGTAGCCAAGGTCATATGAAGGTACTACGTTAAATTTCCTGCTTTTGGGGGGCAGAGTACAAGGTTATATGATACAGACGTAGTCTGCTGGACAAATGGGTAGCATTCTAAGGTTAAATACTTCTATGTCATAAGTAATATAAACCATATTAGGTATTTTGGTTAAGCAACTTCCGTAAGAATCCTTTTTGAGAGCACAATTCATTTTATATTGCAGTGTTATTGGCTGTCCCACTAGTTTTGCAATGAAGTAAAGGATGAGTGTAAAGAATAGTCTGTAATGGACAATGGACTGCACCACATTCTATTTTTCTTAAGCTATGCTATGATGTTGGGAAATTGGGACTTATTTTGATTTTTCAATAACTATTTAAAATTCAACATATTTATTCGAATTTTGAGAAATTCGTAAAGAAAATTTTGTCATTGATAGAGCTTTATGCCGCCTGAAACCGCCCTTTGTTTTTGCCCAACTGCTTGAGAAGCACGCCCTGCACACTCTCCTTGATCACAATATGATTCTTAGATAAACATGAAAGTAATTATTTAATATTGTAATTCATTTGCAAATCACATGCTCAAGTAACAAAACCTGTATATGCTAAAAAAGGTGGTGAGATTAGGGTTCCTCTTAAGTACTGTAATTATAATTTCTCGCTGTTTTTTATGTGTGAGACAGAGATAGAGGAATTGGTATGTCTCATTGAAGAATTCGTTAATTTATTTAAGTATATTCCAGCATAGCATGGTAATCATTGTTTTATTATATAGTTGCACATTACCCTTATAAGGATTTGGTACTCACGTTAAAATAAATTAAACCATAGTGGTCAGAATATGAAAACATTAAAAAATGATTCCCTCTTTTCTAACAACCAGGCACAAGGACAGCAACGTTGTACCTAGATTAATGTGTGCTGTGTATTTGGCTTTAAAAAGTACTATATTAATAGAGCGTACAGAAATCACATGTTCAAGAACTAGGATTATTCACACAGCGATCTGCCTCAGCCGTACCGATCGATACCATTCTGCTGCTTCAAAGACGTATATTTTTTAGATTAATTTTAATATTGTGCAACATATTTCTGTCTGCAGTGATCCGTTGAATTTTTAATATACACAAAGAAATAGCATGACTTTTCAAACATATCTTAATTCAGTCTATATTACCATGCGGGTTGTCTGACAAATTTGCAGCGAAAGATGACATGATTCTTGCAATTCGGATCACCATACTGCTTAGTTATCTGTTATTATAGTTTAGGGTACATTAAATTTTACCGATATAAATTACATGCGCACTCAGAAATAAGTTCTACGTATCTGAAGTTTTGCAGTCTATTGGTTTATTTACTCATTTAAAAAAATTCATATTACATACTAACAGGGGGGGACACGACTAAAGTAATTCATTTCGAGACGAGATTTTGTGTAATAGCAGTACTCCTTTAGGGTGTTGAACCCTCAATGCATTAGTGCCGAATGGCTAGCCAATTCGGAGAAAATAGAGTTCGAAACTCATGCTTAGCTTATATACAATTACATTTGCATTAACGTCAGAGATGCAGTGGCATAGATGATAGCGAACCTGCTTACTACTTGGCGGAACAAGATTCGATTCATAAGATCTGTTTTTTTTTTGTTTTATATTTTCAATTATTTTTACGAAAAATAAACTTATTAAAAAACGACTTATTAAATATTTGTTTAATTACAAAATAATTAAATTAGTAATACATAATATAAGATATACATTATTTTTATTATATTAATTATGAAATATTTTTTATAAATAATTGTAATATAATTTCTTTTATATATCAGTATAATATTATATGTACATTATTATATTTATATATATATAATATATTGTATTTCATAATAAAAATATTTATAACTAATTTTTATATTAAATATTTATTACAATATACTTTTATAATAAATATTATTTATTAATAATTATATTTAAAATATAATATAAATATTTATATAATTACAGTAATTATTTTACTTTAAAATACAAAATATAAAATTCAATGAACTAAAAAAGTAAAACAAAAAAAAAGCTGATCGCGTGACTGGAACCTTGGTCGACTGTGTAATAAGAAGGTACGCTATCATCCATGCCACTGCGTCTCGGGTGTTAATGAAAATTTAATTGTTATGTAAGCTAAGCATTAATTTCGAATACTATTTTCTTCGAATTTATCGGCTATTCAACGCTAATACATTGAGGGTTGAAATCCCTAAAAGTGTACTACTATTACACAAAATGTCCTTCCCAAATGAATTTCTTTAGTCATGCCCTCCCCTTGTAAGTTAAACTCTAGTTATAGATCAGGTGTTTTTTGATGCGTCATCCATCGAAAACAAGAGTTTTTGATTGATATAAGTGAGACTTTTCAGTATATACCATTTACTACTAAAACAGATAAGATTTAGTAAACTGTAAAAGCAACGTACTGCAAGAGCATACAAACATACCGCGAGAAAACATAAAAGGCAAATCTTCCAGTGTCATAGTGACAGGTTGTTTTTATTGTCAGCACACCAGCTACACAAAATAATAATTTTTCATATTCCAGAAGTCGAATGAATTATAATTTTACTCATTTTATAATCTATCTTACATTGCATATGCAATGAACTTTTCCCTGATATTCCTTGTCTTTCACAGTGCATTTTGTAAGGGTAGGAGTGCACTTGTTTGAAAGTATATATTTCCAGATTTTCAGTCGAAAAATTGTAAAATAGTAAATTATTTGTGATATAAGTATATGCATGAAATATTTTCATTGGACAAAATACCCTTCTTTTCGTTAATATTCTGCTTAAATTCAGTCGATCGCAGATAAATTCTTACTCATAAATGTAAATTAATGTTTTAATATATTTCATTTTCTGTAAAATGATCAAAAATTAGTAACTCAAATTATATTACAGAATATTTGAGCAAATTCAAGCAAAACCGATTTAATTATTTTTTCTAAGGCATTTTCAAGAAATCGAATTTTTTTATTAAAAGAAGAAGAAAAAAGTTTTTGTAAAATTTTAAATTAGTTGAGAGAAAGATTTGGTATATTTTAAATAAACATTCCCAATACCGATAAAAATATAAAATTTTAAAAAAATGAGCATTTGAGTTAAATAATGTATTAATTAAAGAATTGATAAAATTTTAATGCAGATAAAATACTTTTATATCATTAAAATTTAACATATAATTTAATTATGGTTGGTATTAAAGATTAAAAATTTCATACAAAATTCACTTCATGTACATTCAAATTAAGAGAACTTGTAAGGGTTAAATAAATACTAGCAAGAGACACTGCAGCTTTTTTTCTTCATATTAATATATTATCTTTCGATGTGAGTACACATGTAAGATGTAAATTTTTCCCCTTCTTTCTGAATTATATCAGTGAATATAAAAATTGTCAATGCATAAAATGTTATATCAAAAAAGTTTTATTTCTATAGAAAATATATTCCTTCAATTAAGGAGCCTGAAGATGCGTTACACAGAGGAATAAAATAGTAATTCCATATTAAAATTAAAAAAAAACATTATTAATAAATGCTTAAATATCAACACATTTACTAAAAATCTGAGAAATGCAGTTGAAATGTAAAATGATTACCTTAACACGTTATTTTAAAACTGAGAGAAAAAAAATACTAAATATACTTACAGAAAAATAGACAATAACATGTTTTTTCTTTAACTGTTTTTTAAATTGTTTTATGACAATTGTGTATATTTTTGTTTGAACAAATATTTCTGTTTACTTTTTAAGCGACATTTATCTTAATAATATAAATATACCTTTATTCTCTTAAGATAAATAAAAATAAGTTATTCCCATGAAAAGGAATAATTCAGATTCATTTTCCCTTTTATATTTAGACAAGAAAAAGAGCAAACAAAATATACCTATTTTCTTGAAACGCTCCAGTTTGCCCATGAGTAATAATCGGTCTCTTCGGAAACGGAAATCAAGATCAAGACTTCAGAAAAATGAGTTATATTTTCGAAATAAAAAACAAATCAGAATAGGTAAGTCATTTTTTTACAGTTAAACTGAAATAAAAGGCGTTTTTATTAGAACTGAAGGCCTCGATTTGAATTGCTGTCATACATTTCTATGCTTCGTAGAATTCAATTTGTAACAATTTAACAAAGTTTTTTTTTTTTTTTTTTGAAAATGTTATGAGAAATATTTCTTAGTAATACGTAGTTTTTCATCTCATAAAATACATAGCAAAATGTAAAAGATTATTCAATAAAAATTGCTACTTGTAACACAGCGTAGCACGGTTACCTCCGAAATTAAAACTAAGTAAATGTAAAATTCCATTTATTTTTCTAAAAAAATTAATAGAGTTAAAGAATAAATAGAAATAGTACAACTGAATGGAAGAATTAGGAAATAATTTACTATAAATCCCTTTAATTGTACAATGTTTTATTGTGTGTTAAAATATTAATCTAATTTTATGTTTTCATTATAATGCGCATAATTTGTATTAACTTAATTTCAAAATATAATACTAAATTATCAAAACTACAAAGAAAAAAAACATCTCATCTGTTCATTGACAACACGGAAAATAATTCTAAAAATAAATAAAGGAAGAAAAACTAGGCAAGTCCATCAGATTTTATAAAGAGGTTAATAAAAAACACTAATATTTTTAAATATTGAATTGTTTTCGTTTTCATATGATTGAATATTTATTTTTTATCCAGATTCTACGAAGCAAAATTATAATATGATGAATTTTAATGTATTAATAATTCCTTTTATTGTCAATGTAATACAATACACACTTTTATGACCATATAATGATTAAAGTATAATAAATTCGTAAGTTTCAAGCTGCCTGAGAACTTACTAACAGAATAGTCTGCTTAGCAAAGTGTTTATCACATTTCCGGAAGAGGCTTCTTAAAATAAATCAAGGAAATACCTTAAAGTTAGTAACAAAGGGCTATTAATTAATTTACAAATTGAAGCTATCAGCTACAGTATGAAAGATGGGACAAGAAGTTTTTTTAACTGTATAGAAAGAACAGCTGATTATTTAACCAAAAAAGAATATTTTCTAAAATAATGGACTTGGTTCAAAAATCAACCAAAGATTTATTTCCCCTCTTAGCTTCTTTCTGAACACAAGCAGTTCATTATGTTTTTTAATTTTCTCGAGGGATATTCATTTGTGATTCACGTGTTGGACAACCTTAGTGATTCTTCTTGATAAATGTGAAAAATAAATTTAAAAAAAAAAAGATGAGGAATGAGAAATATTAAAGCCATTTAAATGTATACGTTTTTGTTTGTTAGCATCCCCTTTGACAAAACAGTTTTAATTGATAATTTATGGGAATACTTCTTTGCCAATCGAATGAATTAAATAGCTTTGATTTTCTTAAAAATCTGGTATTTTCTCTTTTTTTTTATCTACTACTATACTTATTAAGCATGCAAAGAGCCTTAATGCCATATGTAAAGTGCATTCTAGTATATCGCAATTTTTTTTTTAAAATTCACACAGTTTTCGAAAGATTTATCTCAGTAAATAAGATTTGTCTCAGAATAAAACGATTTTTCTTTTTAAGTGCAATTCTTATGTCGATTTAAAGATAAATTCTTGAAATTGATGAAACTCGTTGTTCTTCAGGTAGAATTAATGCATTCCTCTGTTCCATTTGCTAAGCAAAAAACCTTTGTTTGTCCGTACACATTTTTGAACGATCCTCTTTCTCTTCTAACCATAACAAATAGTCTTCACTCGCTGGTGAAAAAAAAGGGAACTGTCCCAAGAGGGCATTTCCTTTCCCCAATTTTGCTTTCATTTTATTGCCCCTTGAAACTTTCTCCAATCGTGCCATGTACCCATTGATACAATTAGTCGATATTAAAGAGGAAGAAAGTTTCACTTAAAGCATTTTAAGAGGTTTTTTTTTTTATTTTAATTTTTTTCCTGTGCCAACCCTCTCATGTTTTTACTTTCATCTGTTCCGTCTTTGGACCGATGAGTAAAGGAAAATCGATGATGGCCAGTGTCGAAAGAGGCAGAGACACTGTGCAACCTTAGTAGAGGCAAAGTAAGTGCCAGAAAATTAAATTTAAAAGAAAAACTTGTTTTTTAGTTGTACGTCGGCCTTGCTTCATTACTTAACATGTTCTTCGAGTGACTAACAACTTTGATTCTTTTTTTTTTGTGTGTGTTTCTACTCCTTCGCTCCCTTCCCCGTGCTCCCTAGCATTTGTTTTTAAGATGAATTGGAGAAGTCTAAGGGGAGCTCCAGTTTCCTAGGTTACCAATCAGTGCAACAAAAGAAAGGTAAGGAGGGAGGTTTTGCGAAACAAAGTGGTTTGAGTTCATCGTAAGTAATACTATGAAAAACTGTACAATGAGATTTGGCTCCATTGTCTCTTTTGAACCACTTTGAATAACTTTTAATTAAGCGGTTTCTTCTCATTTGCTTGAAAAAATGTTCTTAAGCTACTTTTATTGCTTAGTAAAATGTGAATAATAGTCTTTGTTTTTAAGAAAGGATGGGTACATTGTTTCTAGCTCATTTGTTATAACCTAGTTGTTTTCTTCCTCCCCTTAAACTTTTAATCTGGGTAATATATATTAGGTTTCTAATCAATACATTTTACAAAAACGATTTTATGTTTGGAATTAAAGATTAACCAGCAACGCTTTATGAAATTTAACATTGTGTTAGCTTAGATAAATATAAATAAATACAATTATGTCCTAAAATGATTATTATTTTTTTAATAATTCTCTCATTCTAAGCACAATTCAAAATCCAACAAATGTAATCTCGTATTGAAAAAAATCACTTGGTATAATATATTAGAATTGTATAAGTAATGACATTGATTTCATTGTTCTAATCGTAAAAATATACAAAAAAAGCATACACTCCATTAGATTTTTTTTTAAAGTCAATTTAACGTTGCTTATTCAATAATAGTTCTCGCAATGATATTTCACGCTTATTATTTTCCTTAATTTAAGACACATTCATTCTAGTAAGTTTGTTTTGTAATGTTTGGTCTTCCATCTTCTTTTCGATCAGTGATCTCATGTAAGGAATCAAAATATAATCAAAGTATAGCTTTAGAATATTTATTTTTAAAAGTTACTTATACTTCTTTTGTATTTCTATATTTTTGTATGTTCGGTAATAAAAATTTCCAAAATAAAAATTAAAGAATTCTTGTTCAGAGTTTTATAGGATGATAGTTGAGCTTTACGTATTTGTACATAAGGAGTTTAATTATTTTGAATATTGCCATTACTGAGCATTTTAAAATTTGATAAAAGCAATTGAAACTTTAAGCAGATGATGTAAAATTTTTTATTCCCGATAAAAAATAATATATTTAGATAAAATAAAGTGTACACATTGCACAGTACTTTGAAGGTTTTTATGTATTTAATTTTAAGAAAAATAATTGAAAATTAAAATAAATAAAAGTTAATAAAAATATACATATCTTATGTTTAACAATTTTGTTTTAAGTCATAGTTTCTTTTAATTAAACAGTAGCTTGCACTTTAACATTTATCTTCTAATTTTTCTAACATTCCAGTTGAGTCTTTTTCCTCATAATATTTGAATTATTAGCCAGATTTTTTTAATATTATTGAAATAATCAGGTGAAGAATATTTCTATAAAAATATAAATTCAATAAAAAATTTGGATAATAATAGTAATAAATTTGTATCATTTATTTAAATTTTGTTGCTATTATTTTTTTCATATGTTGTGCTTCATTTTATAGTTTTATGAATCAGTTAACGATTATAAGAATCTTTAAGCTGGCTTACATTTTTTAATGTATTTATTTATTCAGAAATTTGATTAATTTTCTCAAGGGCATCCAAATATTTATTTTAAAAAAATGCCTAATAACTAAATACTAAAGAACTTGGCGTAGTAGAGATAAAATATTTTGCTTATACTTTGACTGTAGTGCGGTCAAACGACTTTGGGGAAAACGTTAATTAATAACCTATGAAAATATTTGAAAAACGAAACATTGTAATAATTTTCTATATTTTTCTTCCTCATTTTAAATGTGTTTTTTGTTTTAAAATAAAGAACAGTTTTTTTTTTTCATTTACTGAAAAAGAATTTTTTTAAAAAAAAAATACTAAATATAAAGTGGATCAAAATTTAGAAGAGAAAGGTGTTCGTATTATTCACTGGTCCATGGTTAAGAGCTAAAGTATAACAGGTTTCTTGATTTGTAGGTTTGGAGGTAGCAGGAATTTATAAAATGCAAAAATTTATATTAAGTGAATTGTTCATAATTGTGAGACAAAAAATTAGGGCGAATTTTATGAAGAATTATATTCATTGGTGAAATATTGTTTCCTTTATTTACATACCATTATTCAGGAACAAATAATCTTTGGAAAATACAGTAATTTAGATATTTTGTTAAATTTAAATAATTTTAGCAATTTAGAGTGTAATTTTAAAAGCATTAAATGCAATTTAAATTTTTTTAGATTTATTTCAAAAGTTTAAATAATTTTAATGAAAGTTTTGGCGTAACTCAAGAAGAATTGCATAAAATTTATTTTTGAATTATTTAAGTATCTCAGTGCTTTTTAATGAAAAATTAACCATGGCAAGATGTTTCATATTCATTTTCGACTAACAATTATAATAAAATATTAGAGCACATTTTACGATAACTGTAATCAGCAAATAATTATATAGCTTAAAAGAGAAGTTTAAAATTTTAGGAGGAAATATGTTATCAATTTTTAATTTGTTATGTTAGAATCAATCATATTAAAATGATTCACATTCCTAGTTTAAATAATACTTTTAAAATCATTGTAATAACTTTCGTCTTTTTTTTTACTAAATAACCTCATTTTGGAACAATGTGGTTTTTTTTTTGGTTTTTCTTTGCATAAATAATTTATGTAAGCAAATTGCACGAATTTCCGTTGTACTTATATTTAAAAAAAATCTCAGCCTGTAGAAACTGTTTTACAGTGAAATGGTATAAATAATTTTTCTACAAAATCATTCAGTGTAATGGACTTTGGAATTTTATCACGATACATTGAGAATCAAGGCCATTTCCTGAAAATGTAATTATTTCTCTGTAAAACACTCACGGTTATTATTTTCTTAGTTACATGCTTCATTATATCAATATTAACAAACACACGGCTACTAATACCGACCAAGATTAACCATCTCTACTTGGCTGAAAAATTCAAATATATTAAAAGTCTGCCTTGTGGAAACAGTTGCAACACTCAGGCATTATCAAAGATTATTAATATTTTAAGGAACATTTTAAAATGTTTCCTCGAATTTCACCTAACAATAATTAACTCAAGTTGTCATTTGAGCTCAAAATAAATAATCCAAGTTGTTTACTGATCGCAATCAACAATTTCTTATTGTTATGCATATTAATTTAATTAATTAAGTTAATTAATTTAATTCACTGTTTTCATTTCTTTTTGGCATTCCTGAAGATTAGATTCGGTGATATTGATAGATTTACAAGCACAATAAAGTTATTCTTGATATAATTTATAACTAAATTTTAAAATAATTTCACTGTTGTTCATATAATAATTGCATTGATTCTGGAAAAGTAAACAAAAATTTAGTGCATAATGATAGTATTACTTTTAGTAAACTTCTAATAAAGACAAATTATTGCTGGTAATTTGCTCTGGGAAAACATTTAACTCTAAAAAGTATCCTTCACACAGAAAATAAAAATTTTTAAATTTTTATAAATAAATAACTCATATAACAGATGGAGACGGGTTTTTTTATGGACAAAAAGTCGAATGATTTACTAGTATTCATAAAATACGATACAAAATTGTTGGATCAATATGATGTTCTGAGAAAGATAAAAAAAAATGTCATCATAATTTTAATTTTCTTAAAACTAAAATTGTTATTTTTTGTAGCAGGTAAAAAATTTAAATCTAAAAATTTAATACCCATGTTACTTTTTTATAATAATGCTTTTCAGAAACACCATATTTTAAATTTTTGCTGTACCTTTTGTAAATTATTCATTTCAAATCATTAAGAGACCTTTATGCCTGCAATTCTGAGACTGCGAGATGAATCCTCCTGGAAAAGCATGCAAACGTTACACAGTTAGCACAAGCATATCAAAAAAACGAAAACTAAAATTATTTTTTTAAAAAAATATATTTATCCTATTACTTAAAATTACCTAACTTAAAATTACTTTACTTAAAATTACTTTACTTAAAATTACCCTTACTTAAAATATCTGTTACCTAAAAGTAACATCTACAAAATTAATTACAAAATAATTTGTACGTTTTAATTAAGATCGTAGGGTAGCTTCAGCGCGCGTCAATGTCATTATTACTGCATTCTATATATTGTTGTTATATGGGGTGAAAGGCGGGATGAAAATTATGATTGATAATTGTTTTTTACACTCTAGGTATACTCCTTGTGTGCCAACAAGTATAACACAAGGCTTACAAACGTAAGTCAATACTCAATCAATAGTGGTAGGAAGTCTTAAGTACAGGGATACAAGCGCAAATGGTAAATTGAAAGGTAAAAAGAAACAAGACGGGATGCAAATACAATAAACACAGTACAAAATACAACATTGCTCACATGCAAAAAAGGAGACATTCAGTAATTAAAATTATACGATGGTGAAGGTTTGGAAGCACATGTGTGATCAGAATAAATTTTTCAAAATGCAAATGCGTAAAAGCATGCATACACACAAATAATTAAGAATATACATATATATATACGCACTTTAAAAAACAGAGAGATACATACATACACAGTAAATGTTAGCAAACACACAGAAAATAATAATAAAATAGTAAAAAAAAAATTTAATTTACAATCTAAACAAGACGAGAAAAAATGCTAATAATATAATAATTGATAATTGGGTCGCAAATATTGAAAGTTTACAAGGTACTGCTTTATGCCAATAACATTTTTTTTCTTTAAAAAAAATATTTCCTCTTTGATAGAGTCTGAAATAATATTGTATCCAAAAGACAAAAAGCCCATTCTTGAAAAATCCAATTTCTTATCCAATACCCTTGAGTTTTTAAAAAACTATCTGGAAATAGATGTGTGTGTATGTGTATCTTAGTTATTTCAGTTATATGAAACGTAAATAGCAGCACTTTATGAATACATCATTCACTGAACATTTAAGCTTAGAATCACGTTTATTGTAAACCAAAAAATCAGATCTAACCTTTAACAAAATGTTAAAAAAAAAAAAACTCTGGCCATTATAAAGCTACAAACTTCAAATCGTTAAAATAATCAAATAGTTCTATTTCACATATTACATATGTAAAATGTATATGCACAATACGTGTGTAAATGTTAGTTAGCAAAAATACAAAAACAAAGCTTTTAAACATAGATAAGTCTGATACTGAAGGAAGAACGGTAGTTGAGTCTCAAACAATATATATTTCCCTTTCTTCATCATTAAATCCTCTATTACATCCAACATCGTCAGCGAACACTTTTACACTGACTATATCGTCCTAGGAACAAGGGACTATTTGAGAAAACAACCGAGATCTGTGTCGTCGATTTCAATTACTCCATCACTCCCTGGAGCAACGACTTTAAGGAACCCTCCCTACTCCTAGTTGCATCTCATACTATTTCCGAAATTACAACACGGAGCTTAAAGCACCTGTCTTTCCTTGTCCAAACACACCCATTCTTGCACGGCTGTCTTGAGCATGAATTGAGTTTAAATGTTTCGCCAACGATTTAGATGCTCTGCTATAAAGTTGAATGTCCGTCGCTTTACGATGTTGCTTCGGATCGTGGATGGACTGTCTCCGGTGTATTTCCGCGCCTTTAAATGTTTGTTCGGCATGTTTCTTTTTCGATCTTTCTTTTTGTTTTTTCTTTGTGAGAGTTTTACTCGTTGCAAGTAAAAACTGCTCTTGTGTAGTTAATGTTGGGGAAGTCAACTTTTGGGGTTCTCATTTATAAATAATTTGTTGGGCAATAGATTTCTTGGATAGCGATGGAGAGAAAAATAGCAAGAAAGTGATTGTTTTCAGATATACGTTAGGTACATTTAGACTCTTAGATTTTTAACGTATATGGATTCCTCTAGTTAAAAGAGTTAGTTAAATGCACTTCTGTTTTTTAAATTATTTACATTTATTTAACATTAACCCTTAAATTATTTTAATTTTTTTTTGTTTAAAAACCATTTTGAAATGATTAGATACTGATCATCTAGTCTTTTTCAATGATTTTTTGCAACACTTCAGAGTAATATCCAATGTTAAAATGTACTTTTAAATACATAAAAGTTTCAAAATTATGCTAGATGTTTTAATAGGTCTATAAAAGTAGATACTGGTATAATTATGCATCTGACATAAGGTTTTATTCATTAAGAAGAACGTACTGTATCGTCTACGTTTTATTTTATCTTAGATTTATATATTTCAGCAAATTTGAATATACTTTCGAATTAGAAATAATACTTAAAATTCGAATTATTTTCTAAATTAAATTAATGTCTTAAATTTCAAATTATTCTCTAATTAAATAACTTGCATTGCAATTAGAATTATATAATTCATCAAACTAACTATAATTTAGTTCCTGAATCCATGATCAATTAGAAAAGAAAGCTAAAAATTTGATTGCAAAAAAATAAATTACTTTCTTCAGTTAGGTTGTAAAGAAAAACTATTTTAATTTTGGAATATTTTAGATCAAATAGTGTATACGTAATATGCAGTATTAAGTAACTAAAGCAACTGGAGCTCGTTCATAATTATATATCATACGTTTTTATTGTCCCATGGAAAGAAATGGAGAGTGAATATGCATAACGATAAGTGTTCATATATTCGGGTAATACTCCATTTAAACAGAAAGGTGAACATCACTATATCTGGATATGCAGTATTGTACGTCAGAATAAGGTTGGTGCGGTAAAGGTCAAATTTATATTTTACTGTCCTTATAATATGGAAGAGTTGCGGTTCGGGCATACTTAAATAAGTAAATATCTCACTACATATTTTGACTGCAAGCAGAAATATTAAAAAAAAGTGTACTTTCCTGTTTCTAAGTTGTTTTTTTTATTTTTAAATTTCCAATATTGCTCAACACAACATTGTAGTAGACCCTTCTACATAAAGAAAACATTTCTCCATCTAGAAAATAATTTTCAATCTAATAAATCCTTCAAAATTTACAAAAATAATCAATACTCTGACAATTTCTTCAAAATTTTAATGTTACACATTTGATTTATTTTTACCCTCACAGATTTTGTGGTTAAAAAATTATCTCAAATAGAATGTATAAATGAAATCTTAAAAAATATGAAAAAGAAATTATAAAAATTTACTATTTATCAGAGAAATCTTGCTGTTGTAAGTATTTATTTGTTGAATTGATTTTATGATGTAATTTGTTTGAAAACTCAACGATAGTAGAACTGTATTTCAATCTTCTAATACTGTCGTGTATTGAAGGGGATACGGGTACTTTAAGCAAAGCCACATCACTAACTTTACGTATCTTTCGAGGCTTGCATATGCCAATTCTTATCCGTTGGTAACTGCGAAAAAGAGATGAAGATAAGTTGGCTGAGCTCCAATCTATTATTTCCGTGTAATCTGAGGCTTAGAAGTTTAAAGCTGGAATTTTCTGATATTATTATCTTTTAAAACAGACTGCTTGGATTTTAAAGTTCTTCATGGCTCGTGCTCTTTTATTCGTCTACTTTCATCAAAATCCACTAATAGGTTTAAGGGATGGGCGAACAAATTCCAGGAAAATAGTTTACCTCAGGCTCTTAGGTAAGTATCGAAGTGTTTCAATTGTTTGTATACATAACCAGGCCAACCCTAAAATTTTTATTGCTCTTAATTTCAGACTAGACTGGTGTAAAAGAAATTAAAATTAATTCCATAATGTCTTTAACATCTGTTGGATTCATAATATTTATGCAGGTCTAAGAACTCTGGTTAAATGAGCTATCTGAGATAAAAAAAAATTAAGCTGTCGCTTAGGATTTTGGAGACCATTTGGACACATACTCATATGTTTCATATATGTCTAAAATATGTCTGCGGTCTTTTCTCAAACATTTTCAGCCCATTTCTGGGATTATATAATCTATTGGTTGAAAATCTATCATTGGCAGTTTTTCACTCCTTTTTATGAGTCTAAAATCTTTTACACATTCCAAAATATATGCACACTTTTCTGAAGGATATCAAAATGTATAGTTATTTACAGAAAAAAAGTTAGCTTCTTAACGCTATGCTTAATTCTTTTTTCCAAAAAAACATCTGAAGCAAGTTCTTTTAAAATATGATGGTTCATGAAGAGTAGTATTTAGCTAATGCATTCATTTTTCAATTCAGTGTGGATTATTAGTATCTTCACAAAAATCAAGGCCTAAGTTTTTAATTTAAATTTATTTTCATCTAGGAGAAATACAATATTGGATTCAATGTATTTTTGTCAACTGTAAATTAGGAGACACATGCTCTACATAAGCCAATAATGGAAATATTGTTAGATTTCTCTCCCACACAATAACTGTAATTTGGATACTCGCAATTTTGTGAAGTTATGCAATGTCTTACCATTTGGCTAATGGATAAGAAATTTAAATCAATTATAAAAGTTAATACTAATCTTCTGATATTTTGTGTTTGTTTAAAAAAAACTGCTTTGGAACTGTTTTATAATCTCTGTTGCATTTTGACACGGGAATCAAATAAATTTGCTTAAAATTTACAAAAATTATCAAATTATTACATTTTGTTGCAAATTTTAAGAGATTTGTGCAATGGAAATTTTTTCTTTGAGAGATAAGCAATGATTTTTATTATACAGTGTTAACGGTTGCAACACTTTTGCACTATAGAATTTTTAAAAAAAACACTGAAGTTGAAGCTTAAAAAAAGTCTGCTATAATGCACATGAAAATTGTCAATTCTTTAGAATATTTAGACATAATCAGAACATATTATCGGAATTCAATGTCTTTTTTAAAAGGATGCCGTTTGCTCTCGCTACAGTGATTCAAAAATAGGAATTTAGTTACTTCGCACAACGTTACTCCACATACCCAAGCAGAAATTTAACGGGATTTCCTTAAGGGCGCGCTTTTGCCAGAATATTAAAGAGAAAAGAATGCAGTTCATTTCCTCATATTAAAAACAATATGGTTTGCAGCTTATTTAAATTCATGACAGTTATGTTTGTTCTTAGATATAAAATGTATTGTGGTAACTTGATATTTTAACAGTATGGAGGTCCTTCACATTGACACGAGGAAATTAAATGTTACCTTTACGAGAAAATTTCTTCAGATTGGATTAGCCAATGTAGTGATGAGGCCGTTTTGGTTACCTCAATCACTCCTACTCCTACGGTTTGTGGTTATTTTTTGACACTGTGTATATCATTTCTAATTATATTGGCTGAACATCAGAATAGTATTATCAAAGATTTTATAAGCAATATTTCTGAGGAGATTTGGACAAACATACTGGGGGACTCACTATCAATACGACAAAGTTACAAGAGGGATAATCTCAAAGAACTATTTGAAATCATATGGTATTGAACTATCAGAAATATATATTTCATTAACTACCAAATAGAAACAAAGAAGAAAAGAACAGAAGCAAAATTATTTTATTGACAAATTTTACACTAATGAAAAGCACATATGAAACAGAATGTGTTCGAAATTTCATCCGCATGCACCCACATGGCTTTCTGATTGAATCCATAACTTTTTGAAATTCCATAACAGGAACGTAGATGTGGACTGCTAGATCTTTTATCAGATTCTTGAAATAGTCTTTCTCGCATAATTTTTTCATTTAACGTGGTTATTCAAAGATGTTATGAGGAATATAAGTTTGAGGAAACTTTCTTGTACAAGAGCAGATAGGTAATCCTGTTACAATCCGTAGCTTTATACACGATATGTAAATCAATGAATTCAACCCTTGAGTATTCGTCCATCCTACTATCACAGTATAACACTGGTTTTCAAGTTCTCTTAAAATTAGCTCTAAATTGGATCATTTTGCAGTCGAACTGTACTTCTAACGCAGGAACAGGTTTTCCGACCCTACAGCGGTATGTTACTCCAAATCGTTTTTGTGCCCCTATCTTTCTTGCAAGTTCGTCTCAGTGGTAGTGAATCCCCCTGAAAACGTGTGTCTTAAAACTAAAGGAAATACTATTGATCAATTCAAAAACAAAAACGAAACATTTAACTTTTTGTATATATATATATATATATATATATATATATATATGTGTGTGTGTGGATTTTTTTGCTGTTCGTATAATGAAAATTCTTACTGAATCAGAATTTACATGAGGGGATATTATTTAATTAAGGAATATTCCATCATACATATCGATCAAATAACTTCTTATGAAATCGAAATGTCATTAGGACACACGAAAGCTTTCAGCCCAAAAAGGTAAATAAAAAAAATTCTAGACTTATAGTTTAAAAGGGCTGACATTTGAAGATATTTAAATTATTAATCACGACCCCAAGGGGGGATTGGACATATGTAACATATATATCTTCGAAAAAAATTGGATATGGAAGGAGGAAAGTATTAAACATTCTGCTTCAATGACAGCAACTAAGAATAAAATAATCTATTCAAAATAATCATTTTCAAACTTTATAATTCCATGTCATAAAAACGTATTCTGAAAGTGAAAGACTTAAGCAACAGAAAGAATTGGGATTAAAATTACATTTTTAAACATTCGTCAACCATTCCTGCCAATAGCAGAAATAAACCATTCAATGGTCCTTTTCTAAGTGTCAAACACATCAGGATTGGCGTTCTTCCCTTTACATAAAAACATCTGTGGATGAGAACAATTTATGCCTCAGGTCATATATGATTACTGATTCTAATTAGTCCCATTGTGTCTCTCTCTTCCTCTAAGAAAAGCTTTTCTGTGTTACATAAACCCTACCATATGTAAGGGAATACATAATCAGTGACATCATTAGCGCTCTTGTCTTTAGGGTATAAAAGGACATCAGCAGTCGTGAAACTCTAAACTTTTGGGGAAAGTATATGTTAAGTAAAAGTATATTTTTTAGGAACAGAATTTTCTTTATAATTGTGAAAAGTGAAGGATAGGATTCCTAATTAAGCGTTTCATTTTACGTCTTAATAACGTGATGGGTTTTTTTTTCTCTAGCAGGAGAAAATTAAAACCGACATCTTAAGTTAATATGATTATCCTTTTTAAATGCACCCCGGTGTGTTTTTAAAGTATTTTTTTTAATTAGCAATTACGAGATATTTAATTTTCATCTCTGATGAATAACTTTATAAGCGAAAGGCAGTCAATTGATTTTTTACTCGAAAAAAAAAACTTTCGTTGGAAAGATTTCGATATTGTTTGTTTCAGGAAGACTTTAGATGTAAATTAAATTTCATTTGAGTAAATCCTATTTCACTTTTTTACTTAGACACCTATATTCATGAGAGTTAAAAATGGCAAACACAGGTTCGCTCGTTCCTAATTGTTTTCTTTGATATTTAAACAACCGTCTGTGACGTAAATTAACAAAAATTGTCTCGTTATTTATTTCAATAAAAATTTATTGTATCTTTTTAAAATCTTGTAAAAATTTAAATTATAGTATCTTTATTTTAAATCTGGGATTTTATTGGAGATTTTCATGAATTATTATTTCCTGTTTCACTTCAAATTCAAAAGGTTGTATAACTTAAAACTTAGAAGCACTCTAAATTCCAACTACAAAATGAATGTAATGTTTTGTGAGCTCGAATTTCAAATTGATATATACTTCAGATGAATTTTCCAAGCTTTCAATTAAGAAATAATTAAAAATAACCCCAAAAAGATGAATTATTTACAATTTAAGATAATTTAAAAACAGGAATCAAAAGAATATAATTGTTATATAACACTTATATGTATATATAGCTAACATAATAAATTTAGTTAGAATCCGATTTAGTTTAAATTTCTGTACCATTTTTCATTGGAAAAAAATTACACACACACACATAAGCTACAATTTTCTTTGATTCATAAGATTCTAACGTGGAATTTTTCTTGACATATTGAATAATTATCAATAGCATGGATCATGGTTATATGGAGAAAATATATATAATGTACTTTGCTACATTGCATAACACCTACTCTATCAACCCTCAACGTCAAATCAGTTTGGTCCAAGCTTTTTACCGTCTTATACTTTACCCTCCACCGTAATTTCAACAGTGTTTTTTTTTAATTTAATACTACGAAAGCTGTTTAATGTACCTGATATTTTTTGTAACTATTTCATTGGTTTCCTTACATCGCAATAAATGTTATAAAAACTAAAATGCTCAATTTTCTTTATCAAACGCAAAAAAAAACTTCGACTGCTTACCATGAAAAAGCTTAAATAGCAAACATTAAATTCTCTTGGGGCAATATTTAATAACTAAAATTTATTTTTTATATTTCATAAATATGCCAGAGAATATTTTTTCTGCATAGGTAGGTTTTGAAATTCTGAAAAAAAATTTTACACCCACCCAAATAATTAATCGGCATGTTTCGTAGACTTTTGATGTTTTCATCTTAATCGACATTCTCATTTTAAAATATCCTTGCAAAAACAATACAAATTTATTTGAGAAAATATAAGACTAATTAGCTGAGTTATATTCGTCATCAAAAAACTAGAAATTAAATTGAGGCTTAATAGGTAGACTAATAAAGCATGAATAAATCGGCAGAGAAATAACGTAAAAAAAGTATCACTTAAAATTGTTCAGTTCAGTTAATGATTCTACTTTTTTATGACTACCAATGCCATATATACGAGCCAAAATTGCACTTTTTTAAAATTAATCTGCATGAAAAAGTCAATGTGTCACGCATACAAAATTTTAGAAAAGGTAGATTATACAAGTACTGCTTATTTATAAAAATTTGCAATAAGTCAGCGGATTTTGTTAATCAGCCGGATAATTTCTCACATAAATTTTAAAAAGAATAAGAAATATGTGCTTTAATATTTTATAAGTTCTATGATAAATAGAATTATTTTTTCAAAAGGTCATCTTCTTAATAAAACTTTTATAAAATGGGGTAATATTTAAAAATTTTAATCAGTCTCAATGAAAACTTCGCAATGTTTCACTGCATTTTTGCTTAATATATTATACGCATATGTGCATTAATCAAAAACATAAATGAATTATTTCCATTATCCATTGATACAGAAGATCCAGGAAAAATATAATAGAAAACGAACATTTCTCCCTTTATGGCAAATGGAATTTTCGTTTTTTTCTCTTAAATAGAACAATTAAGTCAAAATATTAAATTCTTTAAAACAATGCATGTAACATAAAAATAGGAAAACTACACATTTAACGCACCAACGTATTTAAGTCACTTAACAATTTTCTTACTTTGCAAGGTGATCATATTTTTTGTTAAAGAACTATTTTGGAATAAATAGAAACTAGTTAGTTCATTCTTCCTTAATGAGTTACAAATTCAGATATTGTTTTACGTTTAATTTTTCTTAAATGCTCTTTTTTTGTGCAAAACTATTCAAGATATTTTGCTTAGACAATAATGAGTATTTAATGAATATATGAATGGATATTATGTTTAGGTGCCAAATATGTGTTTTTGGTGAATAAAACAACTTATTTTATATCTATATTTGCTCCTATTATTTTCTATTTAATGACTTTAAAAGACGAAAATCAAATTAAAAGAGTTATAATAATAACAATAACAAACGAAATCTTTCATTTTGTTCAATGGACGCCAAAAGAATAGAATTATTTAAGAGTTTTTAATTAAGAAACAAAACGCTACCTTAAGATCGTTTTTTTTTTTTGCTTTCTTTTACGATAATACTATTGGTATCATCATTCTAATTCATTTATCTTTTATATTAAGTTAAGCGTTAGAATGACTCACCTAAAAGACGTCTAAGCATATTTAAAGTTACGAAGTTAATAATGATTAAATAGCTATTTCTAGTAAAGTATGTACACCAAGGATTCTTAATTTAAGTGTATTGATATGGATAATACTCTGTGTTCTTACATGCACACCATTTAAGGTGACTTGCCGCATTCTGAATCGTGATTTTGAAAAGGTACTTTATATTATGAGTGAATATATCTTTATATTATGAGTGAATATATTTTTATATTATGAGTGAATATATTTTTATATTATGAGTGAATATATTTTTATATTATGAGTGAATATATTTTTGATATTTAGAGTCAGTAGAAATAAAACATATGCCAGCAGAATAATTACAACGTAAAAAATACATTTGTTTCGGCAAAAGTTGAAGAAAAAACATTTAAATGTAGTTTTTTGGCAAAAAATGAAGAAAAAATAACACATTTTCAAAATATTCTCCTTTTAAGAATAGTTTTCTGTTATAATAATATTCCACCTAAACGTAGCTAGGACAGAGGTTGAATTACGATTCTTGAGATGCATAACTTAAAAGTTGATTTCTTCATATTTTAATCTAAAAAAAGTATAGAAACATTTTAACAAAAGAAATAAAAGAATAGAATATATTTTAACAAAAAAAACTTCACAGAGTATTTTAATTAATTGTAACACTGAAAATAGTGCAAAACTTTAAAAATTCCTATATCAGACCTTGCATAGAAGTCCTATTAATATTCTAGAAGGATGTTTCCATAAAAAGAGAATATTTTGAAAGTATAACATTAATTCTCCATTTTTGGCCAAAAAACTGCATTTAAATAACTTTTTTCTTGCAATAATATTCTAAAAACCATTTTGTATATGTACATTATATTTCAAATTACACTAAATATAAGAAAAGCACTTTTCCAAAACCACTTTTTCGATTGCACAGTTAATCATCTTAAAACATTTACATGTGTTATTGTAATGTCATATTAATCTAAAAGTTCCCACAGCTTTCGAAGTATTTAATTAGCACAAGTTTTCACATAAAATAAAATATTATAATAAAATTAAATGTTATTAAAATAAATAGTGTAATATTATTATTAGGAAAATAAATTAATGTTAATTTTAGACTTATCATGCATTTTTTTAATTTGTTCTGTAAATTTTAAATGTAAATGAAAGTAAATATATATGCCAACGCTTATATCAGTTCTGTTGTGAATAATAAAGTTTTAAAATGAATATTTCCAAATATAATTTATCATTGATACTTTTTAAATATTTCTAATTTTTTTTAATTGTTCGCGTAGTAGTCTTAATTACAGAGAGAGCTAAATTCAATCACAATGATTCTTTTAAAACCTTTAGGAGTTTTATTTTTCATTTACAGATGTTACTTAAAATATCAATGAAATATCTCAAGCATTATTTATCTCTGGTAGCAATATTTTTTACTAAAACTTTCCTGAGAAAAATATTTCCTTTTTCTGGATGCTCTTTGGAATCTAGTATCTAATTTATAATTATTATTCTGGTCTTTGGGAATTTTTTTTGTTAAATTTGTTGTTTTAAAGTTAACTTTGTAAGTTATTTTAACCTAAAACACTCTAATCTGAAAAATTGAGAAAGTTTAATAGCAACAAGAACATTTAAAAACAATATCAATACATGGTAAAATATCTGGAGCATTGTTATTATAACTTTTTTATCGAACATCTTTGAATTGAAATGAATATGATTTAAATTAAAAATAAATTATATTTAGAAAATTATTAATATTGAAAAATATGTAAATCATATCAAGCATTTGTGCAATTTACAGCGAAATACTTTAAACTCAACTTTTAATACGAAAGATATATTTGACAAAAATATTTTCAGAACGTATGAATCTACGACAAACAGAAACTATTTTTTTTTCATTTCTGGTATTCATTTATACACTTACGTTTTATTTTCCTCTCCTCTTAAGAAAGATATATTTATAACTTGAATAAAAATATCGAGGAGCTTTAAGTTATATCTGTTCTCTCCAGTTTGCACTTCTTCGAAAGTTCAAGTAAACAAACAAGAGCAGAGAAAGAATTTTTAAATCTCAGCGTTTCTTAATTTAATAGGCATTGTAAACAGTAAACATAGAATGAATTGTTTATGCTTACTTTTCTGATTTGCTTTTCTGAATCTAAATCTGAGAATGCCGTTCTAGAAAGATTCTTATGAACCATGTCGGAAGACGGGAATCTTCAGTTTTTCTTTTATTTATTTTTCTTGAAGTTGTGAAAAATCATTGAAAAATAAATTAAGCATAAATAAATAAATAACTATTTTATAAACTCTGAATCTTGAATTTTTTCCTTTAAATATTTCCCCCTAATTGGTATAAGTCGAATGAGTAGACATTAATACATAAAGTATGTGACTGGTGCAGCTGAATATTCACTAAAAATAATGAAAAAAATTGTCAATGAATTTTTCTTCTTAATTGAAATTTATGATTTATCTATTGGCAATGCATTTTTGTTTAAGGTCTCTTTTGATGATTCGTAAATTTGAATACTATTGCGTCTGTTTTAAGAATAATACCCCCTTTTTTCAATTTTAATCTATTTTTTAGCATTTTTTTCTGTTTTAAATGGGGCCACAGATTGTTGATGGTAATTGCAGAGCACGTACATCCCAAGGAAGCAGGTATCACTTTATAGTGTGACATCATGTAGGGAAGATACCAATTGTCTCGATGTAATTTTGATGCCCGATTCCCTCCCCAGAAGAAGGAGTCTTAGCTCTGACGATGCGAAGTTGAACGATGAATCTATTTTTGCCGGGATCACCCAAGCCAAATAAGCATTCTAGAAATCTTTTTACATGCCGTACATACAGAATGGACACTGTAGATTTTTTTTTTTGTCTCATGAAAATTTACCAATTTGGGCCGGAGTCAAACCAACAAACTTGTACGCACAGGCTCCTACAACCAACTGCACAACTGCGCATACATCATACTCAGAGATATTTTATGCTTAAAATTTGTTCATTTAATTCATAATACTTATTTGTAGAATAAACCCTAGAAAACACTAAACGAAATTTTAAAATGATGGTTTTGGATATAAATGAAAAACAATATTTTTTTTTATATAATTGTAACAGCATATTTTAAAAATTTAATTTTCGATGCAAATAATTTATGTTTAACTAACTGTGAATGGGAATTTAAGTCTATTATGTATACACTGAACACAACGTTATTTATCAAAATCTATATTTTATTGCTATAGTATTGAAATAAAACATTACTTATAAACTTCGTTATTAATCACACTATACGTAATTAATAACAAAATACGCTATAAAATTTTATTGTGTATATTCAAATGTTCATATAGATTTGGAATAAATTAATTAAAACTTACGCTTATCTTTTTACTTATTTCATTAATGTTTGCCTATTTATTTACATGCAAACTCAAAATGAAAAATGATTTACATTACTTATAGATATTTTTGAACCACTAACATAAAGTTATTCCAATTTACTACTTGAAATGAATGAAACTCAAGAAATATTTTTAGAAATCATTAAATATATAAAATAAAGAAAAAATAAACTAAAGCACCAACAAGAAAATATTATTTTTTAAATATTAAAATATATATGTATCTTACAGTTGCAATATATATAAGCATTTTTCTTATATTTACACATTACATCTTCGAGTATAATTTGAAATCGGGAATATATATTTATTTTTAATTAATCTTTAATAGAATAATCTGTCAATTTAATAAAACATAACTATACTTATAAAATTAATTTTTTATATTTTTTCAAATATAAAATTTTAAGGATTCAACTGAATTTTTTAAAGATTTTTTTGCTTGTTCTATTTGAGTTTGTCTGCTAATTTTTAACAGGAAATTCTTTTAGCAAATAGTTTAGTTCAGAATTTTTCTCTGTAAAGAAACACCGATCAATGTGATCAAAGTTAAGTGAATCAAGTAAAAGGAGGGAGAGAGAAATAAAATGTTTGTTGATGATAGTTTGAATTATATTTATGAGATTGTATTTTGAATTGTCAACGTGAAGAAAAAGATTTAGTGCGCCGTTGTTTGAGTTAAAGGAAGATATCCGCATATATGCATAATTTCATATACTTTTTGATACCTTTATTATAATCATTATTATAGATTAAAGCTGTTTCACATCACCATTAATTTTTTTTTCTTTAAATTTATAATAATTGGAATTAACAGGAATATATGCATAAAAATTTCGTGTACTACTTTAGAGATGTCTGCAATAATCTCAAAAAACAGTTTGGAAGAAAATTTCAAAAGTCACTCACAATAGCCTATTTTTTAACTTTAAATTCTTGGTTCAAAGTATGTACAGAAATTTCAGATATTTTTTCTTGATTCAGCCGAAGTATGAACAACATCGGTACAAAACATAATCAAATCATTTGATTTAATGACATTTTTAAGTCTTCCTTAGGCAAGAAAATTCCTAAGCACAATTGCAAGTTGATGAAAGAAAAAAAAAACTTTTTATCATATGTGTTCCTTTTTATTTCTCAAAATACTTTGTGAGATATGATGAAATATATAGACCTTATTTTTAAAATGAATAGTTTTGTTTGACTTTTTATTATTCATTGTGCAGTCGTAAAAACGTACCGTGTTGTGAGAATTGTTGTTTGCAAGATTCTTCTACGCTGAAAAATCTTTTATTCACCGCCTAGTAATAAAAATGTACGTTCGCGATATGTATTTTTTTTTCTAAAAGTATCGTAACTTACGAAGGAGGATTTACGCATACGCTCCATAAAGCATTTTTCCTCTCGTTCTCAGATGTCCTTTCGGAAATATACTTGAAACTTACACAGAAAAATAGGATTCTGGATGCAAGAGTGCGAGAATATTTTTCTTTATTCTTTTGTTGTAAAAAGAAATAATCTTTCATTCCAAAACGGAGCTGGAAACAAGATTGTTTTCCTTTGAACAGTTCCCTGAACCAGAATGATGAATGCCCCCAATGATATTATAGTAGGAAAAAGAAGTGAAGAAAAAATTATTCTTCCTGCACAGATTATGTCTTCAGAAAAGGGAAGTTCTATTCAGTGAAAAACTTATGGGTTAAATAAAAGTGTACATTTAACATGTTACAAATATGATGAAATACACTTCCTGATTCTAGTAAATACTGTTATATTAGTACGGCTTTTCTAAGAGAACAGTCCTTTCCCTTTTTTGCCATTGAGACAAATTTTTTTTTCATTCAAGCATTCATTCAGAGCTGGTCAATTCAATCATATATACATTTATGTATGATTGAATCTGTAACTACATGAACTGAAGAAAACTAATTTAACTCTAAATTTATTTGTTGTCGTTGGGCAACACTTGTGATAATTCAATATTGCTTACCTTTCTGTAGAACATGGTGTTATTATGTATCTCATACGTTTTATCTAAAAAAAGCAACATTAAAATTTATTTACTCGCTTATGATTGTGGAACATCGTTTTAACCAAAGCAACAATATTCTGAACACGCATCATTAATATCTAATATCTTTCACCAACTCATACCATCTAGTCAAAGTGGTGACCCGGACGTGACTTGAACACGCAACCTTCTGAGCCAAAAATTTATCTAGCCAAAAATTATCTAGCCAAAAAAAAAACTATCTAGCAACCATCTAGCCAAATATCAATATGAATTATAGTCAAAATCTCTCTACAATAGAGAGATGAATAAACATTAATCAAAACTGAAAAAAAATTAAATTGCAAGTTAACCGTACAATAGACTTTAAAAGGATATATGAAAAACTAAAAATAATATGGTTAAATTGAAAAATATGGATGATACAGTATTATTAACATTGCTGATTTAGGACAGCTTATGTAAAAATAATTTAAATAAAAGTGCGTGGCCAGCCAGCCTTCCTCTTTCTATTAATAATACTGAACAAAAACCTATTGAAAATAATGGATATACAATCTGAATACATTACGAGAAAAAGGTAACTTACCTAAAAATTGCATTCAAAAATGCAGAGCCCACACTAAATCTGAGTACAATAAACAAGCTATTGCCAGATTCTAGACCCAAATGCAAATTCAACGCATAGGAATGGCTGAAAAGTAGCACTTAGCTATAGTATGAAAATAATAGAAATAAGAAATTAAAAATTGTAAACATACTACCATTACCTTATTGACACTAAAATTATACATGACTTTAAGAAATAATTAAATTAAATTTGAAATAAAACTAAGATAATAAGATATGTTTTCAAAATTAGATTTTGGAGGTAACTATATCTATCTAGGAAAAATAATAAATTCATAATTATGAAATATTAATAAACTAAGGAATTTTAATTCTTAATATTTAGAACTCCTTTATTCAAATAATTATTAATAAAATTAATTGGGTATTTTTGAATTAAGCAGTATTTAGTAAAATGTTTATAATTTTTTTTTATTTTTTCTGATATTTTTAAAACTAGAAATTTATTACGTTGCATGAAATTAATAACGATATTTCTAAATATAAAACCATTTACATTACTCTCCAAATGTGGTACTTTTATTATATTGAAATTAAATTCTTCTCGTATGTCATAAATGTTAGTAACTATTTCATTATGTTTTAATTTAATTTCTATTTCAAGAAAAAATTTTCGTAGTTGTTACTATTTCCCTTTATTAAATTAAAATATTGTGGTTAAAAATTAGTGTTAGGTTTAAAGTTGCCTTGTTTGTAAAAAATGATTTTAACATCTATATATATATATATATATATATATATATATATATATATATATATATATATATATATATGTATGTATATAGTATAGTAAAATGAAATAAAATTAAAAGAAAAAATTCCCACACAGCTAAGATATAGAAGCCAGACTCTTAGAAACATAATTAGAAAATAAATGGTGGATATGAATATTGTACTAGTTTTATCTATATTGTACTAGTCTACGGACTAAAATGATGACCTGTTATGATTTATAAGGCAGTCAATGAATAAGGACCTGTGAAATTAAGGTTAAGTATACTGTATGGATCCGCTTTCAACGTACATCAGAATTTTTCAACGTAATAGAAAAAACAGAGCCATGTTGAAAATTCAGACCTAAAACTATCGCAGTAAAATTAAATTAGAGTATAAAAAGAAAGGTTTTTCCCTCAAAGAGATGAATGTAAAAAAAAAATATTTTTTTAAAGATAAACCAAGCAAAAACTTACATATAAGAATGCTAACCAAATGAGAAATAAGGACAATGCATCTTAGTCAAACACCGCGTGCAAAATGACATGTTAATATTGAAGTTTTAACACAGAAACAAAACAAAAAAACAGTGGCACCACGTAGATTGTTTTATTGTAATTAAACTAAGCAAAAGATATCATACTGAAATTAATAAATAAAAAGAAGGATATAAAATAACATAGAAATTTATTTAAAATTTAAAACGAATGATTTAAGATAACATAGAAATATATTTAAAAATAAATTTACTTGGCTAGTTGTAATCCAAAAAAATATTGCAAAATTGGTTATAATTACTTTGTTTTAAATCATTATCGTAACTAAATCATTGTATCTTTTTTATAAAGTATGAGATAATATTTCTAGAAATAGATAAGTGTTGGTTACTACACAAACAATGGCATTTTTATAATGTTAAAATCAAAAGTGTTATAATGTTTAAAATTTATAATGTCTCATTTATCAAAAATAGTATTTATTAGTAGATTATTCTTAACATTTAATTGAGGGTCTATAAAGTTTGCTCACTCATTACTGTAATTAGTTTTTAATAATTTCAAGCATTGTGGATAATAATTAAAACTAGGAACAAAATCTACTATATTATTAAAGATATTTATGTCATCTATGTATCTAAAACAGTATCAATATTCGAAACTAATGCTGTCATATTCAGAAAACTGCAAAAAAATATTGACCAAACAGTTATTTGTAGCCCACCTTGTGGAAGACCTTTAATTTGCTGATAATAAGAGTTATTATTAACATATAAGTTTCATTTAATACTAATTGAATAATAGAAAGATATTTATCATAATTCATTAATTTATTCAAAGAATATTTGTTATAATCTGTTTTGGGAATCTTAACTATGTCTCCTATATTTATGGAACTAAATAAATCTTCAAAGTCATAGGCATGAATAGGGTTAATTTTCTTACCTTGAATATACTTAATAATATTTAAGCTATTCTTAACAATAATAAAACCATCAATATTGTCTAATGTGGATTGAATAATATTTTGTAGCTTCTTGCCCGGATTTGTAATATAAGTATTAAAAACATTCATTATAGTTCTAAATTTAATAGGATTTTTATTAAATTTTGGAGTTAAGAAAATATGAGGGAATTTAATATCCGAAATACGTACTAGTTTTTTTTTATATAAAAATCATATATTCGATTAAAAATTTCTCTATAGCTTGAATTAGATTCTTTAAAAGCAGTATTATTTTGAAAATGTATGTTTAGTATAATGTCTATAATACAGTCTGTCAGGAAAAATGTTATATATATATATATTATAATTGAGCTATAAAATGAATGTTCAAAAATAAATGATTTCTGAACTGACTCCGAAACAATTTCTTCTTTTGAAAGGAAGTACCGAGCAGGCAGAAGTCTGTATAAATTTTAAAAAATTATAAAACCTGGAAAAGCAAACATAAATTTTTAAAAGCAATATATATATACCACTTCCAAATGTTAAGCACGAAGGAGTAAAATGCAAAAAAATTAACAAATACTGCTTTGATTGACACAAAATTTGTCAGTAAAATAGCATATATATATTTATACATAAACAAAATCAATAATTATATACAGAAATGAAAACAATATTAATTTTTTGTAAGTTATCAGATAATTTCATACCGGAGACTTAAACAGTATTATGTATCAAGTGAAAATAAAAAGCAAAAAATGAAAAAAGGATATCAATAGGGTATGTGATCCCCCCTCATCTGTATGCAAAGTTTACACCTTCTGACCATGCTTTCAATTAGGTGGTCAAACACGCAGGAAATAGGCAATCGCTTTTCTTCTTGTAGAGCAGTTTCCAGCTCAATAAGAGTGGCTAGGGGTGGGAAACGTGAAGATACAGCAACGCCGAGAGCATCCTAAAGATTTTCAATGGGATTAAGGTCGGGCGAATATGCTGCCCATGCCATACGCGCAATCCCTTCACTCTCCAGGTAGTCTTCGACTGTGTCATATCTATGGGTACGTGCGTTATTGTCCATTAAAACAAAAGTAGGGCCAACTGCTGCAGCGTACAATCTCACAACGGTTTCTAGGACTTCATCTCGATACCGGACAGCCGTCACAGAACCCAGTCTAAGGATGTGCAGGTCGGTATGGTATCCTAATGAAATCCTTGTCAATACCATAATGCTTCTGCCTTGGAATGCGTGATGTTCGGTGATGTTTTGGCGCTGATTGCGTGTTCCTTGTTTATTTCATATCATTATACGCTTGTCATCTGGCTCCAGAGCAAATCCTGACTCATCAGTAAACATAGCATTGCCACAGTACGCCAGCGCTCAGAATCTTCCATTCGTTTTCTGGAAGTTATAGAAACACGTATGTCTTGAAATCAAATTGTACACAAGTTTTAAACACCTTCTATCAGCACTTACAATCAACTTCTGTAACCCTTCATAAAGCTGGCTTCTTATAAGACTGCATTTTTTGCATATTTCTTGACATGAAAGCATGATTGTCTTTTACGTAACATATTTGTATACTTCCATCTACCTGTGCAGCGAATTACATCCTCTTCTGTTCTGATTGGCTTCCGGAAATCAGCATTTTCCTCCCCATGCTTAACTTTTGGAAGTGAGTATATATATATATACATATATATATATATATATATATATATATATATATATATAGGAATCAAATTTCAAGTCTGTCGGTCTAATATTTTAAAAATCAGATTAACTATTTATAACCCCGCAACACCCCGGGGGGAAGAGGGTCAATATTCTCAAAACCTATTTTGTAGCGGATATTTACTCCATGAAAGAAACATGCGTACCAATTTTCAAGAAAATAGGTCTAGTAGCTTAAAAACAGAAATATTTATCTATTACGCCTTATGATCCCCAGCAACGCTACTTGGGGGTGGCTATTTTCACAAACCCTATTTGTGCTGACCTCTACTCTATGAAAGGAACCGATTTATCAAATTTAATATTATGTGTCTAGTAGTTTATAAAGGGAAATAATTACCGATAACCTCCCTAAGCCCCCACAACTCCACTTGGGAGTAGATTTTCCCCAAACTCATTCAGTAGCGGATTTCTACTCTGCCAAAGGGATCTGCTTACCAAATTTCAAGATTGCATATCGAGTAGTTTTAAAGGGAAACAATTATTTCTAACACCCCTTAACACCCCTTGCGGTTCAAATTTCGCTAAACTCCGTTCTTAGCGGATCTCTACTCCATGACAGGAACATGTCTACTAAATTTCAAGTCTGTAGGTTGAATAGTTCCGTATATATCGTGATGAGTCAATCCCTGATTGAATGAGTCGCTTTTCTCCTTTATATATATATTAAATTTTAATGTTTTATTTAGTGTGTCTGAATATTTATTAACAACACCCTATAAAGCAATACAAGGAATATTGACAATGGACCTCTTAATTTTAAACATGGTCAAGTAGCAAAATGAAACTACAACATCCGGAGAATCTTAAGGCTAGACAGATTTACGTGCATTACACCCTTTGAACGATGGGTCTTGAATGGCCCTAGGTCTCGAACTCAAGATTCACCGGTCACAAACTTGAAACCATAATCACTAGTCTACCATGTTCATTAATTATTTCTAGATCATATAAATCTTGACAAAGTACAAAATTTCGAAATACTGTTATGTTCATACAATTATGGAACTATACATCATTTTCTAGAAACTCAGAGAGAGAAAAACGCTCATTCGGAAATTTAATAAAAAGGAATTCAGTTGTTGTTCTGTGATGGGAAAAAAATAAAGGAGGGCCAATTTACCTTGCGCCCATGGTGCACACATGCACATACGCACAAACACACATGCAGGCTTAAAGAACTGGAAAAGGCCTGAATAAAGTAGTTTGGATGAACAGAAATCGGATGAATGGATCACTTTATTAGAATAAAAAGAACAATTGGAGAAAAATGAATAGTTCATTAAACGAGTATGCTGAGAAATTGAAAAGAATTTGTCAGGTTTGGCTGTAGAATTAAGAGTTAACACACAAACACACACAAGGGATCCTCCACCTTCAAAGATAATTCATTCCAAAAAAGCGCGGAAGTTGATACGCGCAAAACTAGGGCAATCCAAAACGTAAAAGTTTTGTTAAACATTTTTTGCTAGTTGCGATGTATTAGCATTCAGATTAGCCAGATCAGTATTAATGGAACTATTTTTTACACATTTATGAGGAAGTAAATGAATTACACCCATCTTTCTTTCTTGTAAATAAATTTGGTCGTTTTCTAGTTTTTCCTTTAAAAATTAAGATATGCGTTCACCGTTTATGTCCCATTCTTCAATGATGGTCAAATATTTGTTAAGATGATAACTAAATTTAGAAGTGGATAGTGATGACTTACAAGAATTATATATATATATAATAAATTATCATAAGCATGAACAAGAGCAAGGTGATGAAGAACTTAACTCTATAGGCCCAGTTCAATTAGGAGATCGAATGACGATTTGGTAATTTGCAGAAAGCCTCAATTTCATTAAAAAAGATTGCAAATTTTAGAAAATACAAATTCCATCGAAGAGCGTATTTTTTGAACAAAACAAGGAATAAAATAAAAAGAATGCTACGAGAAAATGTTGCGTGAAAAAAAATATTTGAGCCAGCACACTATTTTGTTAGATTTTTTGCAACATTCAACATCAATCTAACTTCGGTTTGCTGTCTTGTTTTTGTGTTACCTAAGAATTTATTAATTTCCGGCCCCAACTGAAAATAATTTATATGTATTTATATGCGAAATTGTGCTCCAACTTAAGCGAGTTTGACTTACATGTTTATCATTCAGTTCCACCTCTAGTACATCACAAACCAACCAAAAAGCTTTAATCATCTAGTCGTATAAAAAAACACTTGAGTTATTAGTGCATGCATTGATATTAGAAATGTATTTGAAATAACAAATCGATTGGAAGTTTCTTTTCATCTTTCGAACTTTTTCAATAACTACATGTGTAACAGACTGTGTTTTTAACTGTACCCGAAAGGATTACGTAGTGACAGGTTGAGAGAGCGGTGCCACCCCCATTCAGTTAGTTTCTAGTTGAACAATTAGTAGGTTAGTTAGATTGTTCTTAGTTAGTTTGTTAGTAAGATAGTAAGAGTGAAGACGTCTTGTTGTTGTTGTGAGAATGTGTGGCTTGTTTTATTTAAACCATTGTCTGCTCTGCTCTCGAGCGATAATAAAAGGAGGATTTGAAACTGTGAGGAAAGTGTCTTCATTTTGGATATTTCTAATATATATTGCATTCCATACATCAGGACATTTTTTACACATGTGAAGTATTTGATTCAATTATTCTAGAAGAAAATTAAATGTCATTTTCAAATAATTAAGATTATGATTATTTTATACTGCTGTTTGTAAGAAATGTAACACCATGCAGAAATCATCAGAATTTAATGATATTTGCAGCAAATATCTATTATAGGATGTTACGTAAAATATTAAAGTTCCAGAGCCATCGCGCATGTGTGGCATGCGCAGAGCCCTCTGAACTGATGAGGAAACCGTATAAATAGAGGGCTGTAGTGGGACATTGAAAATAGTTAATGATTATTTATTAGTGGCGAATGTTTAGAGAGACCTAAGTGTGCCTCCAAGAAGAAATAAGGAGAAATTCCACAACTTACAGAGTTTGAACGAGGGAGGATTATAAGCCTTAGAAAAGGAGGATTTTCCAATCATGCAACAGGAGCTCGTGTGCAGTGGAGCAGTTCTACAGTGATACGAGTTTGGAAGCAGTGCACCAACGAGCTCCGAACAACTCGAAAACCTGGCAGTGGATGACGGAAGGTGACGTCAGTGTGCCGACGATCAACACTTGTTCTGCATGGTGGTGAATGACCTAACAACTTCCTCCAGGCATTTGGCAGCACGTTGGTCTACTATTAAAGGTGTTCTAATGTCTGTTTCGTCAAGTCGTCGAGTCTGCTGAACCGTTGATTGAGTGCGAGGGTGCCTTTATACAGGAACACCCTCAAGGCAAAAAATTGACGGCTGCATCTGGAATGGGCTCATGATCACAGAGCCTGGCAAGCTGATTGGCAACAAGTTGTCTTTTCAGAGGAATCACGCTTTATTTGTGGAACCATGATAGCCGCATTTGTGTATGACACTATGACGATGAACTCTGCCTTCCAGAGTGCGTTATCGAATGACCTAACACCCGGAGTTTAGGATTGAGGTGTGATTTCGTATCATGGACGTTCCAATTTGCTACAAATTGAGGATATTATCAACAACAACAGGTACGCGTCTGTAAAGTGCTAAGCACGAAGTCGTTTCCTTCCCTCAAGGCATCCTTGGAGCTATCTTTCAGCAGGATAATGCACGCTCACATGTTGCAAAGACTCTTCCAGACTTCTGTTTGGCCCAACACATGCAACTTCTTCATTAGCTTGCTTATTCGTCGGATATGTCGCCTATTGAGCACATATGGGATTTGGTTGGTCGGCGTTTCACTCGTGATCCGTGTCCTGCAGCTTTAAAAGACGAACTTTTGATGCGCATACAAGCAATATGGAATTCTCATCCACAAGCAGACATTCAAAATATGTTTGACTCCATGCCACGTCTTATATCAGTACTTATTGCAGCGCGTGGTGGCTACATCAAATACTGATTTAGGACACTTAATATTGTTTTTTCCCCTTGCATTGAAAATTTTGTCATTTATTTGTACTAATACAAATCATTTGTGTATTACATTTCATTTAATACTGATGATTCCTTCATGGAGTTGCATTTTTTACAAACAGCAGTATATAAATAAGCAGTTGAATATATAATGATTCTGATAAGAAAATGAATACTAAGCCATTATTTCAATTCAGTCGTGTTACTAAAAGCAATAAAAATCATGAAAATGAACTTATAAAATCACGTAAATGAACTAGTTAAATCAAATGAACTTAAAAATTTAAAATATTTCTCCAGATGTATTAATAACTGTCGATTTTAAAACAACTAGATTTTATTAATAACTGAATTTTTTTTGCAAAAAAAAAAAAAATAGGTATTAACAAATATTTCAGTTATTGGAAAAGAATGACGAATAGTTAGATGTAAAAGAGCTACAGTTCAAATTGCTGTTAAGGTTTCTAATTACGTTCAGAACCCTGATTTTGAAAAACATATATATGGATAATTTTTTTGATATTTAGTGTCATCTAAATTATAGAATATACATACAAAATTGTTTTAAGAATTATCTTACAACAAAAAAAAGTATTTAAATGCAAAATTTTAAAAATGTGAGGAAGGAGTGGCATACATTCAAAAAATGCTGCCATTAATAATTTACTCAGCTTATATATAGCTAAGAGAAAGCCTGAACTAGGATTTTTTAAATAGATAACTTGGAAGAAGATTAAATCATATATTTTTTATATATAATATTAGAGAAATTTAAGCAAAAAATGGTTACTGTTTAATTTGATTGTAACTCTAAAAATGAGAAGTTTTCAAGGAATCCTGGTTCGAATTCTGAATAGGAATCCTAGCTATATAAAAATAAAACATTATCATTACATAAGGTGTTTTTCCCGAAAAGAGGATGTTTTGAAACTATTTTATTCTTTCTTTATTTTTTGCCGAAAAATTGAATTTAATTAACTTTCTGCTGCAATAATATTCTTAACACAATTTTCTATAAATATTTTTATGCAGGTGACAATAAATCTGTCTCTCTCAAAAATATTCATTTATATGCTCTTTCAAAATCACGATTCCGAACGTAATCGGTAACTTAACAAAATCAATTTTAAATATTTAAATGCATATATTTATCTAATGATTATACTTGAAATAAAATATTTACTTATTAATTACTCTGGAGTATCACAATAAAGATTCTCCACGGAAATCAAATGAAATCATAAACAGTTTATTTTCACCAAATGCTTATCATGTTTTCCAAAAACGTGCCAAAAACGATTTTTCCATAAGATATTCTTTTTAAAAGACTTCATAAACTTTTTTCTTTATGTTGATTTTCATAATGTTTTGTTTAAAAAAAACCTTTTTTATTATTTCAAGAAAAGTAAATATTTCCTTTTTGAATATTTTTCTTTCTTTACTTAGAAAACATGAAAGAAAAATCAATAGTTCTTCGCCGAGCCTTAGAGCCTGTAGTCTTAAAAGGATTTGACCGTCTGTTCATAGATATTGAACTTATTCCTCTAACAAAGAACGGAGTCATTTTATACTGTGATGAAAAATTTGCAAACAACAGCTTCTACATTCTTCTGAGTATTCAAAACAAGTTCATCGAATTGAGGTAAGATAATTTACTTCCTAAGTTTAGCTTTTGCATCACTGATTATTTTGATCTGGTATGATATGTATATCGAATTGACATGGCATTTGCACTAAAGAAGACTTTTTAACATTTAACTAAAAATGTTAATTTTTATATATATGCATATATAAAACAGATTTGTTTAGAACAGGTTTTGCAACATACACGCTTTCTGCAAAATCTAAGAGAAACTTAAAATAATAATACTGTCTCTCTCTCTCATTTACGTTTAGAATCAAAAGTATATAGAATGTATTCAGCTTCAAATCTTAAGTTATCCTTATAGATTGAAATTTTGAAATATTTGTTTTAAAATAATTTGTGAGAGGAGGAGGAGAATCCCATTAAAGTTATATATTCTTTGAAAATGTCTGTTTATGCGATAATAATTAGTTCTAACATTAAAAAAATACCTCCAATTAGATGAGTTTCATAATTGTCTATTATACAACGCGTAAAGAAAATGTTATAGATGTATAAGTATCATAAACTTTTTTACTTAATTATTCAAGCCTCACTTAAAAAATCAATTAAAATAAAAAGTAAAAACCATCTATATAAGTCTTGTGATGATATTTTTTCCATAAGTAACTTTTATCCTAGAAAACTAAAAAAAAATAAAACATTATGTTTTTTAAAAAAATATTAATGAATATTTAAATGAATTTTTGGTTGTAATTATTTTATTTTTTTATATAGTGTAGCCGTTTCACCAATTGGAAAAAGTTGTATCATGCTGTTTTTTTTAATAGACCATTGTAGTCTTGTGGTCAAGGTCACGGACTTCTGGCTGGTGTGTCATGAGTTCAAGCCTTGTGCTGCTGAAGACCTGCCATGTAAAGGAGACCGATGGATATTAAATCACTCGAGACTCAAACGTCCTCCCATTGGTATGGAAGTTAAGAGAGAGGGATGTCGTCCTCCTTATATATACTCTTCACCATAGTTCAAAATTACGAGGTCCGTCGCGTTAGTAGCTCTCATGTCGATTCATAGTGCAACCTTATTAATAGCTCTCACTCACTCTACTTTTAAAAATTAATATTTTTGTTTAGCTTCTATTGCTTAAAACATTTTTCCGTCTTCATATACAAAGTTTTAATTCTTAAACTGTACACAATAGCTAACAGAATAACTTGAAGAATCCTCGATGATAATTGCTCTGTTCAATCATTTTAATAAAATTTCTAATGTTCTGTGAAGTATTTCTGACACATTTATTTAAATAAATATATTAGAGCATTCCAAAAACACGATTTCTCTTTTAACATGTAAAATTTGCTTCATTCTGATAAATTTAATTATTTAATGACAATTCATTTTATTATTGTCGTCATGTGTTAGCATTCTCAAATTTAAGAATATAATAAGATTGATTTCTATTGAATTAATTGTTTTACTTGCTGCAATTATAAATAATATATTATAATTATAAATAATAACTATAATTTATTGCTATTATTTTTAATTTAAATAAAGTGAGATATTTATCAAATTTAAAAAAAGGAAAAAAGTACTTTTATTGGAAAAAATACTTTTTGGAATATTAATTATAAGCTTAACAGGAGAACTAAAAGTAAATGCAAATTTTTCCACAATATTAAGTTGTCCTTTTCATTAATTGAATATTTATTTTATGCTAAATAAAAAACCATAAATGAAGGTAAAATCTAACATATTTCTTTTGTCTCTGTACAAAACAAAAAGACACGCTTTTTAGCAATGATTTGGACTCAGTTCTCGAAATTATATTTAGACTTTTCGAAGTGAAGTTAAACTGATTCTAATATTGTTTTCTTTAGTTTATGAAATTTTTTCTTTTCCTTGAATTAAAATTTCATATATTTAATGAGAGTAACAGAGATTAAGATCATTATCAAAAAAGTTTGAATGGAAATTAATGCAAAATGTATTATATGAACTTTGAAAATGAAGTTGAGTTCTTAAATTCTTAATGAAAAATAACCTTTTATTTTTGCTTAACTTTTCATTGCAAACTGCAATTTTGTTAAATGCAACCTTGAATAAACTACCTGAGTAAATGTATACAAAATCCACACAACCACAAATAGTCATTATCTTTTCTGTATTATAATTTTTTTTAAAGTGAGTGTAGAGAGAGTTCTGTAAATATTAGCAAGATTTATATTTTACGTTTATATTTACTTTTGCCATTAGTTGAGTTACTGTAAAATAGTAAATTAATAATAAAGGGTAAATATGTTAATTTACCTTCTTTTGAGTTTGTATACAGAACAATCATCTTTCTAACGTTAGGTCTTTTTTTTTTAAATACATGTAAAGTTTATTTTAATTAGTATGATTTTTTTAAAGTTTTTGTTTCAAATTATTTAACTGTATTTGGTAAATATGCTGTTATTAAATAATGAATTATAAATTGTTTTAGGCAGCACTGAAATTATAAGATGCATTTTAGAGTTTCAGGATATTAATATTTTTAGAATAAATTCAATTAAAGTAATATAAAAACAAAAATATTTCTGGTGAAAAATATTTTTTTAAAAAAGTTAACGAGAAAGTCAAACATTTGAATGTGTATCAAAATGTCTTAACCACATTCACAAATAATTAACTTATTCAAAAGATTTTTAAAACCATATAAATATCACATCTAATCAGTTACTACAAATTAGTGAAAAACTAAATTAACTAAATTAAATTTTCATTCGTAAACGTTTTTGTTTTGTTTAGTCGTGTTCAATCATAGAATGACATAGCAAATATATAATTTGTTATAAATAATAAAGCTATAGCAATTTAGAGAGCAGTTTTTAAGAAAAAAAGCTATAAATGTTATTTTTAAATTCAGAAACAAAACAGCTAATCATAAGATAAATTCTTTAATATGACATATATTCAAGCTACAGTTATAGGCTACACACCAATGTAGATCCTTTTAAGAAGTTTTGGCATATACTTTTCTTCTAAAATTCCGATTGCTTAAAGTTTATTATAAATTTCAATGGTACAAATTATGATGAAACTTAGAATACTTTTAAAATTCAAAGTATTTTTGTTGAGCTGTAAATTGATGAAAAAACGTTATTCTTTTAAAAGAATACAAGCAAACGATTTAAAAATAAATATTCGAATTAAAACAAATGTGCTATTTACTTGTCAGCTTTAATTCATTTTTATGAATTATTCCACAACTAACAAACTGAATCAAATAAACACTGATTTCGTGCCCTTAATCCAAAGTAACAAATAAAGAAATTATTTAATTATATTTAAGAATTTGTTAAGTGAATTTGGCACATCACAATTAATTTGAATAGATTATGAAATTTTCTCTTCAAAAGCATTTTCTGCCGAATTTTTTATGAGTTTTTCACCGGCTCTTTTAAGTTACACATCTCCTACACTAACAAGGACAGAGTTCGAATCCTTAATTTATTCATAAGCTCATAAATTAAGATCTAACAATAAATTTCCTCTTAATTCTTCCGGGTTAAATTTTTATTTTCCAGCACACCATGCACTGAAGTTATTCATTTTTGTCTAATAATTTTAACTCAAATAAGGAGTATACATATTAGCCGACAGAACCAAACAAAAAAAATACATGGATTTCCTTTATGAGCGAAGAAATGCCTGTCAATGAAAACAATAATTCGCTAAACTAATTACATATCCTTTTCTTTAAATTGATTCTAGGGCCTTTTACCGCAGCATGTAATTCATTTTTATTTACCCTCATTTTCTCATGTTGGCACCTCTTAATTTGTAAGGGAAACATTATTGATCACGTCATTTTCGTAAACATAAAAGGATCTCTTTTTTTCATCTCGTTTCTTTCTTTTTTTTCTTTTGGAACAATTCTTTCAGAGCTTTATTAAAAATTGAGCTCTTGGAATGAAAAGAATAAAATTTTAAAAGAAAAGAAAAATTACGACTTTGTGTTTCATTATCTCTCTGTATAAAGAGAAAGAAAAAGAGTTCATCATTAATTTTGAATAAATTTTAAAAGTTAAATCATGTGGTACGAAGATACTTTATTGTTCTCACAAATATCACTTGCAATATTTCTCTATAAATGACTTAATTCTACTTCTTTAATACTTAGGAAGAATCCATATTAAAGTTATACTTATTAGTTATTATACCACTCAAATTACTACTATTAAAATCGAGTTTTCTGACAGTTTTGTTGATGATGATACAATAATGTGTAAAGTTATAATGTTTCTCCAAATAATAATTTTAATGATGTTTATGTGCTGAGGAACTATACGATTTATTTAAAGCAATTAAATAATTTAACCACTGAGATAGGGAATATTTATTAAGAAAACTTACACCACACTATTTAATGAAAATAAGTTCTGTTAACATCACAATTTTTTTTAGTAGATTTTATTTTAAAAGAATACCTAATTATAATCACATAAATGCATGGTTCACATGATTTTGCAGAACTAGTAAAATACTTCTTTTTACTTTTAAAAGATAAAAGCTTTGATATCTTAGCTAGTTCTTTAAGAAATGAATATTATACTTATATAAAAACTTGACGCTTAATTAAAAACTGAATTAAAATATTCGTTAAGAAAACAATTTTTGAAGGAAAAAAAAATTGGGAAAAGAATTGAGCTCTTGACTAAGAAAGCTTGTGACTTAGAAAAACACTACAACGCTTCTACTGCAAGCTTAATATGCACATACTATATGTATGAAAATTTAAATTAGTACATTCAATGCAAAATTTAATCATTTAGTGCAAAAATAAGGTATTTTATAAGTTAACTAAGCATTAATATTATTATTTAGGAAAAGGTAGAATAATTTGAGGTATTACATTTGTCACATTCTATATAAATCATGTGATCCCTTATTCTTTTTATAAGTTTTTTCCTTTTAACATATATTGATTTAAGTTTCATTACTTAATTTAATTTTAATTTTTTTGTTAAAGTGTACATGTTTTTCAAACTTTTTTTGCTTCTGTTATATTTTATTTCGTTTTTATTTTTACTTATACACCATTTTTGTAAGATTAACGTATTGGCGACGAATTCTTAAAGACTTCAGACAACCGTTCATCTTTTAGAAACTCATGTCCGAATCATAAATTGTCTCAGACATTAAGAAATTAAATCGATTTATAAAAAAAAACTTTTTTTCTAAATTTACTCTAAACCAGTCTTTCCTAAAATGGGAGTAAGGGATGATCAATTTGAAATTTTGAAAATAAAAGATTTAAAATAAGTATTAATTTACTAAGTAGAAGGAAATAAAATGCATTCTGACATAACACAAATTAAATGCACATTTAAACTGATATAATTCTACATATATCAGTACGGCGCAATGTTTTGTTAATTAGTTTATCAACACATTAAAAAAAGTTTAATAAATACTAAGACCTTGTATGGGCTTGACAAACAAAGTTTAAAAATTTTATTGATAATTTTTTACGGTTTATAATTAATGTCGTGTTGTAGCTTTACGCCAAAGTACATTTTTATTGAATTCAATATACATTGTTATTGCAGAAGGATGTAACTTATGATTGAAAATTTGGTCGTAAATATTGAAAGTTTGAGAAGCACTGTTCTATATAATAGTATTCAAAGACTAATCTGTATATTGTTTACAAGTTACACTAAAGTCCATGCGTTTCAAATTTATAATATACGACAGTTTTCTCGTTTAGAGTTACATTAACATGCTTATTATAGGTGCCTGGTGTTTCCCTTCTCTTCATAGCTCTCTTCTAAAAGTACTAAAACCGAGTATCTACTAGGGTATTTTGAATGTAATGACTAAGTATTAATTTAAAATATTTGAAGGAAGAGTGTTGTATGAATTATTTTATTTTATTTTTTTCCCTTTTATTTGAATACTTTTTCCAGTTTAATATATATATATTTAACATAAAGAAGTTTCAATATTTAACATTCTTTTCCACTCTGGTATGTTTCTTTCCAGCTAGTTTAACACATCCAGAATTAAATTTAATAACAAATAATCTAAAATCATTATTTAAAACATGATCTATATATTACTTCTATCGAATTAAGTTATTATCCCAAGCAACATGATTTTATTAACCAATCGCAGAATTTTTAATCTACATCAGAAATTCAAAGCTTGATGTAACTTAATACAAGATGTTTTTTTTTCACGTTTCTATAAATGTGATACTTTTGAATGTGATTCGAAAACAAAAATATGGTTATCTTCTTAAATTAGAAGTTAACTCAATAAAAATGATCGAATACATCGATAAATTTCGACTTAATATTACAAAGAATGAGAAAAAATTGTCACTTTTTTAAGACTGCAACCTAGGAAGGACGTATTACCACTTTCTGTATTCCAGTTCCCTATAATTATAAATATTTAAAACTTATATCGCATTGCCTGTAAGAAACAAAATCCTAAGCATTATTTCTAATATGTTGCGAGTGAACTATTTCATAACGAACATCGATCAATTATGCCGTGCTAGAGCAACGGGAACGTAATTGACATGCACTCAATTTGGGGTCTAATAATTCCGGAAAGACACCTGTTTGGCGTAATGGATTTGAAATGCTTTAAATATATCGTGACTTCAAAGACTACATATAATGATGTTGATGGGGAAACCAGAGCGCTTAAAATATCATGCTAGAAAATAGAAATAATATCATGATTTCAAATCTGTATTTCTTTTATAATTCGCTTACTAGTGGATCAAAAATAAATTTATATAAAAAAATATTGATGCTTATGAGAAATTTATAGGTATTACAAATAATCAATACCCCGATAAGAAATTTGGTGCAACTTTGTAATAACCGACTAGTGGTTGATTGTGTTTGGGGGTCTGCGTAAAAATCCGACATAACAAAATTTAAATCCCAATTTATTTCACCTTTTGACTTAATACACGTAACTAAAAGTAGGAAATGAACTAAGTAACTAATCAGAAGAGAAATCACACAGGTTTAAGGCTACTTAACATATAACTATAGCCTTCTCCACTTACTCTTGTAACATTTTGGACTTCTACGTTAGAATTCACCACAATTATTTCTCTTACTTGTACGACTTCCGGTCATAAATCTTAAGTTTAATTTTATCATTTATTCTCCAATTATCAGTAATCGACCATCCTGCGGCTATCCGTCGACTAACAGCTCGTACCTAAATAGACAACTCATTTGAATATTTGAATAATTCCAGTCTTCTTCTTCGGGAGAAAGTTTTCAATAGAACATACAGTAAAAAGCATAATTTTACCCTCAGGGGATTAGTTGAAAGTCCGTGGATAGACCCTTTACAACTTCATATCTCTAAATATTTAGACAAAGTAACTTAGAACTCATTTCAATTAATGTAAAATTTATATGAATCTTTTTTAAAGAATATACAAATTGGATTTCGAAGTTACACTATAACAAAGGACATCACAATCAAATCGAGGACAAACGATGATGACACTTGAGCAGTCACCCACTTTTCGACATTCCACATTATGCCTCAATAGATTTAACGTGCAAAGACTCCTCTACGCTACCTACTCTAGAGGCACTAAGAGTGAAACCCACAAATAGATAAAAAAAAACATACACGAGTTCGAGGCCATATTCCCTCTTTGTACACTTAGAAAAATAATGTATGAATATATGCATGCAATAGACGAAAACACAGTTTATTTTAAATATAATTTATTTTAAATGTAATTAGTATCATATGAAAATTAATTTATATACTTAAACTAGGTTATATATATATATATATATATATAATACATAAAATTCTTGTGTCACAGTGTTTGTAGACAAACTCCTCCAAAACGACTAGACCAAACCTTATGAAATTTTGTGCGTGTATTCAGTAGGTCTGAGAATAGGACGTAAACTATTTTTCATTGCGATATTGCAATTAATTGAGAAGATATTAATTAAAAACCTTAAAACGCCTAATTGTCTTCACCCTGTGCGTTGTTTTTCCCGCCTAGCGTCGTGAATGAACAGAAGGTGAAATTTTTAGGTAGTCTCGACTTTATTTAAACAGCCATCCGATATTTGTTTTTTAAATCAGACAAAAATAGTTACGGAATCGGAAAGATCATTTCTTTCACCACGATACGGTATAATATTTTTTGCAAAATAACGATATTTTCAATTTTTTAAAATTGTTTTAAAAATGAGTTAAAACTGATGCGTTTTTATGAAAAAAATTTCTAAATCGTTGCGCATGAGTTTATTTTCGTGTTTTAAAACGATATTTTTTACTAACTAATTTCATGCTTTTTTCTTTTTGAATCAGTCATTTAAAAAATAAAATGACAAAACTTTTTTTCTACGATTTTTTTAAAAAATACTCAAAATTTTAACTCAACATTAAATAACTTCTTCATTTATTAAAATTATCGTACGAAACTTTTTTTTTACGTTTGTAGAAAAATGTTTTCCAATTTTTCTGCGAAGATTGAAAAAATTACTTAAAAATTACGGATTTTAATTTTTTTTTTGTGATTTTCGTAAAATACCGTTTTTGCGAAAAATAATTTAAACAGTCGCTTTTGTATATTTTTTATTTGAAAGTACTTTGTTTTTGCAATTAATGTGTGAAATTTCAAAACTTTAACGGGAAAGTTAAGCCCTCAAAAAAAATGTAAACTTTAAAAAAAATTCTTAATTGCGTCAAGGTCACTTTGCGTTAGCTTTCTGTTTGGAAGACGGGAAAGGCTGAGGTAGTTTTGAGTCCTTCGTTGCTTAGTAAAAAGGGGAATTCCCTCATAACATTGCCATTTGGGCGGGACGGTCATTCATATAACGCATCACAACCGATAGTTTTTTTTATTCTTTAAGATTGATTTATTGAAGAACAGTGGAATATAAGAAAAATATATCATAAGAAAAATATAAGGAAATATTCTTAAATATACTTTTATCACATAGTATTATTTTCTTTTTGAATTTTTTACTGTGAAATTAATCAATATCGTTGCGTTTAAACAAAAATGATTTTTAAAACTTTTAGAATCAGTGATTTAAAAAATAAAAAGCCAAAAACTTTATTGAACAAATTTTAATAAAACACTCAAAATACTTAAAAATTAATAATTTCTTCTTTTATAAAGATAATTGCATGAAATGTTTTCCCCGTGTGTCGAACATTTAAAAAAATCCTCACAATTTTACTTCAAGATTTAAAATAGTAGTGAAATTTTGTAATTTGAAAAATTTCTACTTTTTTGTCTTTTTCAACATGCAACTATTTTTAAAAAGGCTACATTTTCCCTTTGCGGGACTAAAAAATTGCAACGAAAGAATTGAAAAGTGAGTGAGTGATTTATAAATTCGCACTGTTCGGTTATTCGAGGGTTTTTGGCGACGGACCTCGAAATTTTCAACCATGGTCAAGCGACGAGGACGACACCTGAGCTTTCACCCATCTCTCCTAATTACCACACCACACCAACGCAAGAACAAATTTTGAAAAAGGGAGTTTTAATGACATAGTTAAAGAAATCACTCACATCGCGCTTACACACACATAAGTGCTATCGTCCAGAGGGAAACAGGAAATTCCCATGGGGATAAAGTTATTCACTCGGTAAAAGCCAGTGCAACGCCAGGCTAAGCGGAGAAGAAAGAAGCAAAGAAGTAAAAGTAATTTCGAAAAATAATATTGGAAGTACTGATTTTGTGAAGAGGAGGGAAAATGTTAAACGAGAAAGCCATGATACGCACTCACGGGCCATGCATTTACATCGTACGCGTCACAACCACACAAAAGTGCTAGCGTCAGAAAGAAAGGAGGAAATTTACATGGGGATTAAGTTATACCCTCGGTAAAAGCCCGTGCAATGCCGGGCCGGGTCAGCTAGTATATATATATATATATATATATAAATTTGATGGATTATTCAGAGGAAACTTAACTAGAAAACCAATATATGAAGAAAAGGCACTTGACCTAAATAGAAAATTTTTATGCATTCTAAAGCTATCATTTAATTATGGGCAGTGATGTAGGTATAAATTTGCTTCAAATGATTCCAACTTTCTCTTCAGCGAAAAATTTATTAATAATAGTTTAAGAAAAAGATTGAAAAATCTAAACCATGAATATAAACAGCACTTCTGCTAAAACTTTGCAAGTATAAGCAAACAGTAAACTATTAATTAATTAAATTAACTTGAATGAATATTATATTAAGGAAAATAGTAGCAAAAATATACAACTTAGAAGATAAAGCTTGTATATCAAGTACTTATATGAATTTCGTAAAGATAAAGTAAAACAAAAGAAAATGAAACAGGATTGTGTATGTGTTTAAGAGTATGTGTTACATCTTTGAAGATAAATTGCAGAAGTTGAAATTTTGCATTTTTGCATTGCAATTTTGAAAAAAATTGAAACGAAAAAAGAGTGTCATGTAGTACTTAAGAATAATATAAAAATTATTTAAAAAAATATCGTTATTCTCATTATTTTTATAAATATGTCTGTGCATATAAATTCGATAGGGATTTTCTTAACATTATTTATAATTCTTATTCCAATTGTTATGTTTTTGTGTGATTATAAACTAGATCATTAATTACTGTAGAATTAACTTTTTAAAAAATACAGTTTGGAGATTACTTGTTCATAAGGCATTTTAATACTTTTTAAGTTGACTCTTTTATTACAGTTATATGTAGTAAAAGAGAGTGTATATGCATATTTATTCAGTTTTATTCTGAATATGAGAAATACTGACAAAAATATGTTTGATTTATTATAGGATAAAAAGTATGAATGAAACCACAGTACTTAGATCATCTGTACAAATTACCATCAACAAACAACATCTAATTTCGATCAGAATCTTTCATTTATTTATTGTGATGTACTTAGATGAAAGTTGGGTAGATATGAAATCATGGAGAGAAACTTCCATAGAGAACACTGAATCGTTAAGAATGTTTCTTGGAGCTGTTCCAAAATATTTTCAAAGGTAATTAGTATGATTATTTTATGCATATTCCCTGTGTGTGTTAACTTTTGATGCAATAAATATGAATAATTACCATATTTCTTTTTAGTACAATTGTAAATTCATGATACATATAGACAGAAAGTTCTTAGATAAGAGTTGATAACTACTTGAAAAAGTAATTTACGCCCCTACACTGTGCAAAGAAAAATTATTTTGACCATTATGTAGAGTTTTTTGAACTTTGGTAAAAATATTGAGATGCTCAATTGTTCTATTTGCTTTTTATGTTATTAGGTATGAAATATTCAAGCCTACAATAATTCATTTCGTTATCAGTCAATTTCCATAATTTGAAAATTCTTCATTTTTTTTTTTACTATAAACGTTAATATATTCATCAAAATTATTCCAGTAAGAATAAAGGTATTTCAGCTATTACTTATTTCATTGTTATTAATTATATTTCTCATGAATGTTTTTCATTCATCACATTTATTAAAATGGTTTAATTCCTATTAAAAACTGCTGTTCATAAAACGATATATTTTTATAGAGAAATTTAAGTTGGCAGTATAATATTTATCTGATCCATTCTAATCGATACCTGAATTTTTTAGATTATACGAGTTTATATGTCTCAAATTTTTATTCAACGTTATTGGAAACCCGGCTGACTCTTTTACTGGAATTTTTAAGTAATATTATAAAAAGTTAAATGTATATATATGGTTTTATTAAAAAAAAGTCTTATAGAAAGATAATAATCGAAATGAAAAATGTTTTGTTGATTTTCTTCAAAATACTACTCACTATTTTTTAATGTCAAAATTTTGGATTTAAAAGTAAAACTATAACCAATTGTTCATCTTCATTACTTCATTACTTTCGTAGTTTTTTTTTTTAGAAAACCATTGTTAATATCTCATTAGCGTGGGAAATGAACTGTAAAGGATATGGTATATTTTTTTAAAAATTCATATATTGCATTATGTAAATTTGAATGAGTTCGCCGGAGCTGATAATATTAAAATTTCTAATAAGAATCAAATTTCATTTACTTAGCTACACTTTTTTTTTACTTTCCTTCAAAATTGAAAATATGTAACTTAGAAATATTTTTTGCTATATACTTAACGATATTGAAGTTACACGAAATATTTTGCCTTAGTTTCTAATTTTATTTATTAGTTACAAATATTTCTTTTTATTTTATCTTTTCCTCAAAGTAATATAAGTTTCAAATAAAACTCTTAAGAAATTGCTTACTTCATAGACAATCATCATTTTTCGCTTATATTTTAATGAACATTCAGAAATAACAATATATTGCAAATTTGAAATTCAAAAGAAAGTTTTATATGTTATGATAAGTAAACCTTTAATATTAGAAATGCAGAAATGATTGCATAAAAACCTCAAAAAACTATATTATAAGGTTCGAACACGCAATTGGCTTAATACTCTGTGTGATACTTATGGCCTGTTTTGAAGTTAAGATATACTCCGAGGCCTTTTAATACGTAGATAGTTTCTCATAAATTAAAATAAATTTTATGTGACTGTATTTAAAATAATAAAATATGTATTTTTATTAGACAAAATATATTTTCTTTTATTTTTTGCACGCATTTTTACCTTATAAATAATAGGAATACGATTATCGCTTAAAATGCCTCACAAAACATACATTCCTAAGTACCAAATGAGCTGGTATACCAAAAGAAAAAATAAACATTGAAATTATGTATGTCAATTCTTGATGTTTGTTTTTGCTTTCAGAACTGCAATATAAAACTCACTTTATGGTTTCATTATATGTTTCATGCCTAACTCATCATCTTTAACTCAACTGCAAGTAAAAACAGAAATTGATGTAACTCAAAACTTGTTTTGAAACCTAAATAATGGACAAGCTGAATTGCGTATATTTCTAGCTATTTTTGACCTGTTTACATATTTCCACTTGGATAACATCAGTCATCACGGCTTTTTAGAGAAGATTATTTTTGTTATAACTATTTCTGGAATTTATTTTTCATAAAGCTGCGTTCTAGCTTTGACAAAGTTTCTGTTGTTAAATTTGGTCATTTTTTTTTTTTTGTTATTCTACGAATGTGAAGAAGAAAAAAAAGGTGGTATCTGCTATAACTACTTGAAATACTCTCATGACTGTTTATGAAAATAACTGCAATTCGCAAATTGCTAATTGATTTACTGGTAAAATTACTCATTAAAGTGTGCTTATATTGAGTTTGAACATGTATTTTTCTTACTTTGGGACTATAAGAAATGTCCTATATAAATGCAAATTTAACAATCCTTGCGATTTTATTTATCTCTGTTTAAATGAAGTTAAATATACACAATAGTTCAGCGCTTCTTCAACTATGGTCCGTGGATCTCTGGGGGTCCCGAGTACCTTCCTAGGGTATCTGCATAGGTACTGTATCACACACACACACATGCAATGTTAATATTTTCTTTTTTTATAGATTCTAAAATGCTTCGTGGAAAAACTGAAAGATGTCCCATAATAGACTAAATAACTAAAATGCTCCTAATGAAAATACTCTACTATATAGAGCAAATATTTTAATCAAGAATATCAATGCAGCTTTTTTATTTGCAATTACATAGCCAACGCTATAACGTTTTGAATAAATATTGTAGATACACATAGAAATGTTTAAAAAGTGTGAAAAATAGTAGAGGCAGTATTAAAGAGGAACCTTGAATTCACTCAATCCTGTGTTGGAAGTAAAAGAGAGGTTGTCAGAATCTTTTGAGGGGTCCACGATGTCAGGATGATACCTCAAATGGGTCAGCGGCGATCGAAAGTTCAAGAGCCGCTCTGTACTAGTTATTAAAAATATATGAAATGTATTTCCTACCTTAATTCCAATACCGTAACAAAAAGCTATGTAAAAATTTAATTTTTTCCTTGATGAATTTAAAATAAAATCTATGGTGTATTCTTAAAGGATTTATTTAATCAGCGTATTAATTTTTCATTGCTATTCCAATTTTCTTAAAAAGGAGAAAATCAATAGCAATGTAGCAAAGAAAAAACCTGGAATTAGTTGATAAAAAAACAGTTGATTGCAAATTTTTCGTAACACTCTGTGAAATCCTAAAATAATGAAGTTATAAAAACCTTAAAATGCTGCAACAAGATATTTAAACATATGAATACCCATACGAAAAAACTCCTTAACGCATTCTTCCACACATTTCAAAGAGAAGAAAGGAACGTTAATTTATTTAATGAAAAGACTAGTGAAAAAATAACTATAATTGAAATTTATTGTAAAAGTAAGAGAAAGAAATATAATAATTTTTTTTTGTCAAACAAGATTTAAAACTACTAATTTGGTATTTTTATTCCATATCGGGAAGATGATTATAGTTCTAAGGTTAAATAAAATAAAATAAATCTGTTACCGAAATTTTATTGTTAAATCAAGATACTCAAAAGAAAATAACGAAAATAAAGAAAAAAACATTTTTATAAATACTTTCCTATTTTTAAAACTAAATATATCACGATAAAGACTAATAACTTAAAAATGTTGAGTCTCAGAATATCTTAGTGTACGTGTCTAAGCAAAAAATTTATAAGCTGTTATCTTTAAATTTTAAACATATTATTTTAATATCGAAACGGATTTACCTCATCTTTGAAAAAAAATATTCATATTTCTTTTGTATCTTTTGTCGTAGAAATAATGTTAGTATTAAATTTAAAATTAGTTAGAGATTGGTTTTCCTACTGAATCTGCTTTGAATAAACAACAGATTGTCTCCTACAAAATCATTCCACTACAAAGTTTTTTTTTTTTTAAACTATAGTTCTTTTCTTAGATTAATGTTTTCTTAACTTCGCGTATAATGAAGAAAAGTGAAATATTGCCAATGATAATCCTTTGGAAACTGTGATAATAATGTCTGAGATAAAATATATCAGTATCATAATGTTATCTGAATGCATTAAAAATATTACTTGGATTTAACAAACGGATTTTATATTTCCTAATGATATATGCTATTATCTAGCAGTACATAAAAACTAAATGGTTTATTATAGAATATAAAAAAAATAAATAACATAAGAATTTGAGACAATATTATTTTGCCTTGTTTTCTGCATACGAACAATTAATTTGTAATCTGTTAAACGATAAATGTGTGGCTATTTTATTTTAAACTACACATGTATTTGAAAAATTTGATAATGCTTTTGAAAAACATTACAAAATAACATTAGAGCTTATTCTAACAATCTTATTAATGTGAAAAATGAAATAGAGGGAGAGGGGTGAAACCTTCGATGTACTGAGTACCATTTTCTGATGTTTGTTTTGAAAATAGGACATTATTTTGAATTAGAATAATGAAAGTAATCAAAATTTGGGCTTCACAAGAATGAAATTATTCGCTTAAAAGAAAGCGTATACCGGGAGAAAAGAGGATACAGGATGGTATTTGCCTGGAGGTGAATGGAGTGCATAAAACTATTGGAACCAGCAGTGACATTTAGAGTGACCTACAGAAATTTTGCTATTGCCAAGTAGTAAAAAGTACGTGGAAAAAATACTGCTTAAAATTGTAGAAAAAATTATTTTTAAGGAATACAGAGAGTTAAAATGAGGTCAAATGGACTAATAAATTGTCCAAAAAGCTAAGAATAGCTTAAAAGGCGAGATCTAGATTGTGGGTGAGGCATAACTGAGGTAATCAGGGTTTTCCATCTCGTCTTATCACGAGTGAAGACAGACTTCTCTAGCTTCTGTCTAAGAAGATAAGCCAAATCGTCCTATATATAACATTAAAATTTACTATGCGAAAAAGAACATGTGATACCACAATGAATGATAAGCGTGCTACTACTGGTGATTGTTCACACCAATGACTTATACAAGGGGTGGGATAGAGGGTTCAACACACCCTCCCTTCCACAGCCTAACAAATTCCCTGGGTGCTTTCGTCTACATGTTTCTTAGAATGTAGCCTTACCCCCATCAATGACTAACACTGACAATATTGTTACTTGTTCAAGATCTTCTAAATCCTCGAGCAAACGATGGGGGAAGGAATGTTTGTCCGAATCGTGAACACAGGCGTTAGCAGTGACCATTTTCTTCCGGTACATCACACCGATACAACTGGACGGAATCGGATAGCAACTTTTTCCTTTATAGTTATAAAAACTTGTCCAGTTAATGAATAGCCGTCATTTTACACAAGCTCATCTTACGTAGGATTCAAATAAAAGAAACGTGAATTTTTAATTTAATACTACAATAGCTATTACAGGATTCTGTATTCAAAGTAGAACGTTTTATGATGCAAATATCATTACAAAACTGTATTACGAACTTTTCCAGAATGATTATTATCAGCACATTTTACATGTAAAAAAAAATTTGGAAAAAAATAATAATATATGAATCAGAGTCTTCACTCGTTTAATTAAAAAGTTTCACAAATGCATGAAACACACCAGTAAGCTAAATTGAGGGCAAATTCAGTGTAAAAATAATTTTTAGAGAAAAAACAGAAATATTGTAAATTAATATTCTTTTGAAGAAAAACTAAAACAACAAAGAAACAAAAACAAAAAAAAGATATCCGGAAATCTTGAAGCTTAAATTAATCTGTAAAATTTCCGATAATCACAATACTTATATACAGAGTGTCCAGCCTTAAAGTGACCCAATAGCTAATTCCCGAACCGTTCGGTTTAGATATGCACTTCCAATTTGAAAAATGTTTTTAAAAAGGTATAGCATGTTTTTACGTGCTTTTCGAACCAAAAAAACCATTTTACAAAAAAATAACAAAAATTAAATTTTTATACGGTCTCCCTATCCTATCACTTGTATTTAGGAAAAGAAGCAGTACACAAAAACAAAGTAAACACAAAAATTTTCATTTTATTACGATAAAAACTGACCGAGTTATGCCTACATAAATTTGAAGCATCTGAGTTGCTCAGAAAAGGGGGTCGTATATAAATTTAGTTTAGATAACAGTAATTCACTATCTACAGAAAGAGCAAAAGAAGAACAACTTAGTAATATTAAAACAATGTAGTAAACATCATAGATTGACAATTTGTATTGCTGTATGGCAAATAATAAAAATTAAATTAAAGAAATACAACTTGTACCGAAAAGATTAAAACAGCTTGTTTTAATAAATAGCAGCAAAATAATACAGGATTCTCTGTTCAAATTATAGCATGATGTGGAATAATGCGCCAATCAGAAATCAGGGGCTTTATTATACAAGAATGGCCAAATTAACTTAAATAATGGTGAAGGCACGAGATGTGGCACGAGACAAGAGAATACGTCTATGACAACTCCCGGTTTCATATAAGCGTTGAACAGCACGGGCATTTGTACAATAAGATGGATGTCGTCGAGTGGGAAATTTAATAGCATAAAGTCTTGTCGCCTCTCTCTTATTTCGATTAATCTGCCCATAAAACACTACCATTTCGCAATTGCATACAGTCGTATTAGAATACGACTGTATGCAATTGCAAGCGACTACACAAAATATTTTTAACTTTCATCATGATCAGCAAAAACGCAGCAAATCAGACTGAAGCCGCAGCATATAAGTCTATTTTTTGGTACTACTTTTAAAATGTTTTCTTCGTCCAAAATATTTTATTTTTATATGTTTTACACGTACGCAGAATAATTTTTATTTCTTAAGGACTCAATTATTGTATTATTAACGTATGCTTTTAAATTTAAAAACAATTTACATAAAAATGCCAAGCAAGAACAAAAGTTTCCTGGCAGAGTTCTACCTAATTTCGCTTTGGAAACGGCCCCTTACTAGCTTCTTGAAAATGGTCCAGAAAATGGTTAAAATATACGATTTTCAAAGTTCCATAACTCGGCCAGTTTTTATCGTAATAAAATGACACAATTTGTGTTTACTTTGTTTTTTTGTGTTTCATCTTTTCCTAAATATAAGTGATAGAACATGGGGACCGTGTAAAAAATTAACTTTTTAATTTTATTCTAAATGGATTTTTTGGTTCGAAAAGCACGTAAAAACATTCTTTATCTGTTCTAAAACATTTTTCAAATTGGAAGTGCATATCTAAACCGAACGGTTCGGGAATTAGCTATTGGGTCACATTAAGGCTGGACAACATATATATATAATATATAGTATAATAAAATAAAATAACATACATATGGACAAGTTGTAAGTCTTACAAAGTGTAGAATGGATAAAAATGCATTTGAAAACCTATAAAAAATCCGCCGAAATATAATAAACATATCAAAAGTCAATTGACTAAAATGAAAAACTACAAGGAAATAGGGTTAAGAGTGTTTTACAGGATCGTTACCTTCCAACATAAGATTTCGCCCTAACCATGCAATCAAAAGTGAAGAATAGAGCTTAGATAGAAAAATGAAGTTAAGTCTAATAATAGCATGCGAAAACTTTTAGAACCATTTCAAACAACAACAACAAAAAAACTAATATGAATGACTATTGAAAATTGTACAATGTGAAACAAACATTATACTCCAACACAAAAATCACTACTTACAAAATTCTTTTTTGTTTCTTATAGAAAAATTAAAAATAACGCAGTAATTCGTGTACTGCATGAACAAAATGTACGTATAGTGGATATATATATAATGCTATTCGTTGTACTTTTTGTTTTAACAGTTTCATTTTAAATTTTGGAACTCTTTTCAGTAATATATGGGCAAATAAAGTCTTCAGTTTTGCTGGCTACATCCAAAGTTTCAAAGTAAGCCAAGAAGAATTATATATGAATAAAACAAACGTTAAGGTCCATTCACGATATTCAATAACAGGTAATATATTTTTAAAAATTGCCTTTCATCTAAAAATTAAAAAGTTCATTTTCTGTTCATTGATTTGTTTAATTTTCATAGAATAGTTTAAAAAAAAGTTTTTAAAAAATCAATTCAGTTTCCTTTAGATTATAAACAATATGCTGTGTCTGAATTTAAATAAATTAAAGTACAATGGAACATCTGAAAAGTAACGTGTGTGTGTATTAGAAATAGTCAATAACGTTTCAATGAAATGAAAAAATTACAAGAGAACTAAAAATAATTTAAATCTGTATTGAAAAATCATTTCTTCTAGTAAGAAAATATATTTAACTATTGTTTTCAGATAGCATACCAATGTATTTAAATGACTTTATGAAACTCGTATTCACTTTGAATAGCATTCTTTTCATTTTAGATTGCCTCAAATGCTTTAAAAAAATTTCCACATTTCGTTCATATTATATAATCTAAGAGAAGTTAAATTTTCTAGACTCTGTATTGTTTAAAAATATATCAAATCTTTATAAAAATATTTTTTTAAAATAAAATTCAATAAACATTTCAAATGTAGAGGAATTATTAAAATTATCTCTGACTATAACATTCCTTGGATTGTAATATTGCTTAAAGTATTGAGAAATTTGCACATATTTACTTTCACCCTTCTACCAAAAGGACTTTATATAAGAGATAATGCATTTAATTGATAACAAAACTGTAAAATGCGCTTTTAGTTTTAGGTTAAATTTATCATTAATTCATAACTAACCATGTATTCGAATTTTTATTGCAGCCCATTCTGTAATAAATAATACGGATCTTCAATTTTACTTTTAATTTTGATACTAACCTTTTTTTTTAACATGCCTCATTTCATTCTTAACGTTTTCTGGATTTTTCTTCCTATGAAATATATCTGTAAAATTTCAATGGTTAGTATTTTATTATTTTTTTTTATAAAAATGACATATTCATATAAAATTATTTAATAATAAATGATCTAATAGTCAATCCTTAACAAATTTAGGTTTAAAAACCCCAAAAATAGATCAATTTTTTTGGTTAACTAATTTTAAATACAATTTATTTTCAAGGACTAGCCTTAAAAGTGTGATTTTCATTAGTATAAAACAAAACACTCTAAATATGAAAATTACTTTATTTGAAAACCATTAATTTATAACTAAGAATTCTCAAAGTTGATTAAAATGCATTTAATTTATCTGTCGTTTTTCATATTATCTGATGATTATTAAATTTTATAGATCTTTTGAATGGATTGAATACAGAAAATAGCTTGGAAATTACTTCATTCAAATTGAGGAGGTAATGTTTTTATCGTTTTAATACCTGTTATTAATATTTCCAGACAGATTTTTAATTCCACAAAGTATTTAGCTATATAATTGTCTTTAAGAAACCACTTTATTCAAATTACCTGAACATATATACATGAATTTTTATCTTTCATACTGCCCGAAATAATAATTCACAAAGCGGGGAAATAAATTAATTTTGTTCAAAAACAGATAAAAATATTAATTAATTTAAACTATAAGGATTTAGTTTTCAAATTTACTTAAACAATGAATTGCAGTAGAACTTAATCAAATAAGGAATTAAATGGTTTTCTAGAAATTTTGCGGTACGTTAAAGTTTACATTTAATTTTAACAAACGTCAGGTGTAAAGATCATTTTCGGATATTATAATTCGGATATTAACAGAATTCGACAATAAAACAATTGTATTTGTTCAAATATTTAAGTAAACATTTGTTGCCATTTATTATCTCCCTTAAAGAATTGCTAATTTTATTATTTTATACTTTCCTATTATAATAATTCTATTATTTTAAATATATATCTGTTTATTATTGATTTTAAAATACGTTAAATATACTTTAGATTTTTGTCTGAAATTATCATACAAATATTTGATTAATTATATAAAGTTCATAATGCTGATCAAATTCTCCAAAATCTTTTTTTTTACCCCGTAAGAAAATGGCATAATGAAAAAATAATTTTTTTATTCAAATGCTCATTTAAATTACACTCATGCTTATAAATTAAGCACATTGTCAGCTCCGGAAAATTGAGGTCCAGAAACAAAACAACCATTACTTATTTATAATGCTCATTTATTAAACAAAAAATGGTGTGTGTATGATACTACCCACAAAAGTTATGATTTTTGCTTCCTGGAAATACTATGAAAATATACTTTCCCAAAAAGTTAATATTGCATGGTTGGTAGGATGGTTAATATAGTCTTCCATGTGAAATAATACAGTCCGTACAACGCCTAGATCTGTTGAGTATCAAATTATTGAGTTCTGATCTTGGGATAAATTACTCCACTCAACAAGCAATGCTCTCCGAAGTTCCGGTACACATGTAGGATGGGGTTGATGGGCTGCAACTCGTCGGCAAGGCGTGCCTCACACTCCAGAAAATTTCTATCGGATTCAAGCCAGGTGAGAATGCTGACCATTCCGAGCAGTTCATATTCTCCGATTGAAGGTATTCGCTTACGATGTATGCTCGGTGAGGATGGGCGTTGCCACCAAACTCTGCTCTCATGGCACCTCTAAATGAACGTATATGTTGCTTCAGAACGATGTCCCGATGAATTTGGCCTGGGAAGGTTCCAATTTGAGCATGCGGATCTGCTCTGAAACCTAGTATAATAACACCCCTCCCCAAACGAACAATCTACGTAATGGTTCCGTTAAGTGATGTTATATTGATGGTAACGGATACCTGGCGTTCTCCTTGTGAAAGTCCGAAGTAAATCAGACTGCATACTAAACCTGAAGATCTCGGGAAACATCACACAAGCCCACTGTGACAATGTCCACATTGCACGTTCTCTATTCCAGGCTAATTGCTGGCGGCAATGAGTAACAATGAGCAGAGCACTTCTAAACGGCTTTCGAGTATATAGAAGTGTATGTTCTCAGTTTGTCATAAAACTGTCATACCCGTGGCTACAAATAGTTAATGAGACTGGTCGAATGAACTGCTATGTTTGTATATTACTGCCAACCAGTCTTTATTTTTCAATGTAACAAGGGGCGGGGCGGGACTGTAACGTCTACCGACATTTATGTCATTTAAGAATCGTCGCCAAAACCCAGAAATGAATGTTTTGGCAAATGCAAGTTACTAGGTTATTTCCAACTGAGTACACCCATATTCCAGGTGACCGATAATTATACCACGGGAAAAATCATTAACATGTGTCCTCCGCATCATAATATTCAGTTATCTCACTGAGCGGCATAAAGAAATCCTGTAAAATCTAGCTTAATATGTTCGTGAAACCTTTGATGAATCAAAAGAGTGAAAATAAAAAAAAAGTATCATTTTTAATCATAGATAAAGTCGTACATAGTTTATTTTATATTTTAATGTGAAGTATTAAATCAAGTATCAAAAATAGAATGAAATATCTCTCTCTCTCTCAAAGAATCTTGAATAATCATGGAGTCATTATTTGGTTAATTTGAATTATTTTAAAAGTTACTAATATTCTTAAGGAAAGAAAACAACACTGACAATCTTGATGTTGCCATGAGTTTGTTTTGTCTGCATTAATTTCATAATATCTTTTATTATTTTTTTTTCAAATTTATTTATTTTGTAAAAAACGTCTATTATTTTGGAGTGCACCGTTTTAGATTTAAGATAATTTTAAGCTATGTTTTGGATTAATGCTTGTATCTAGTAATACATTTATTTATTTCTGCTAAATTTTTCTATTAGTATAGCTTATACTCATTAATTTCTAAAGTTGTGAAATTTTGAAATCTGTTGCCCTTTTTTCAGTCTTTATATAAATGGAATTATACTTCATTAACCTTCACATTAGAAAACATTTTATAAAGGGTCAACGCTTACTTTGAGCTTCACTTCTTGGAAGCTTGATTTTTTTTTTACTGTAGTAATATGAAGTAATTTTCTAAAATAAAAATCAAGAAGAAAACAAGTAAACTTTAAACGAAATATTGTTTTTGATAGAGAAACTGTTTCATCTTATTCGAAAACTTTCGCATCTCATTTATTTCAAATTTAATTTAACGTATATTAATATAAAATAATAATATTGTACTCATTTTTCTTTCTTGAAATAGCAAATGTAAGAAATCAAAATAACTATTAAATTATTTGAGGATCTTCATGAAGCACGTATATCAGTACAGTAGAGTCCCAAAAACTCCGCTTGATATAAACCGAAGGGTGGCCTAAATACGGAAAATGCTGAGTTAACGAAAATGGAATTAAAAAAGAATATGAATTATGTACTACAGGAAATACTGTACTGTGATTGCAAGTATTGTTTGTTTGAGAATATGAAAGAAAATAAACTGCTTAAATATCCTTAAACAATGGAAAAGTACTTACTTCATGAAGGTATGGAGCATTTTTTTTGTTTCTAATGGGCTGTGGATTGGTGTTTTACCATTGCACACTACCCGAAAGCTGGTATCTATTTTTAGTGCGGCACCATATTGGAGGATACCAATTCGCAGTTAATTTTGACGCCCAGTTTCCTCCTTAGATGGAGACACCGGAGCTATGACAATGTGAACCTGACCAAGGATTTAATTTTGCCGTGAGCACCCAAGCCAAACAGACACTCTAGGGATCTTTTACATGCCGTATAATCATTCGACATGGCCGTTTTGTTGATTTTCTGCATCATGAACATCCATCAACTTGGGCCGGTGTCGAACCCGCAACCTTAGGTGCAGAAGGCCAGCGATAAACCAACCACGGCACTCAGCCGGTAGACATAGGCATAGAGCATATACTTCATGATAATAAAAATTAAAGAGAATACATAGTATGCAGTAATTTGTAATATGAACTCTTTAGGAAAATATTTTGAAAAGTCTATAATGAAAAAAAAGTAGACGACTTTGCAAAAACTGGCTTCTTTTTTTCAAAAAAAATCCCTCTAAATGTTTCGAATGTCTTGTTTTTCACTATGCGATATTTTAGGAGTTTGTACGATGTCCTCAACGTTACCGTCTGCATTTTCCATCTTTTTGTCAGTAATTACGACAACAGCTATGCTTTCTACATACCTTGCTCGGTATGGTTCTGGAATCATTGTCCGATATGCACGTTTAGGTTTTCGACCTGCAAGTGTGTGGCCGAGTTATCCGAACTGCCGGGTTATCGAAGACCGAGTTTTCGGAAATCTACTGTAATTGAAATTAAATTTAAATGAACTAAAACCTTTGGTTTGAGCTTAATGAAAAAAATCAAGTATCAAACAAGAAGAATGCATTTATTATGTACCAATAACTGTAGCAAAATCAAATTAAATAACTAATATTAAAATTTAACCATTACTTTAACGATAAATTTTATTTAAAGTAACTTAACTAAAATTTCTGAGAGCATGAAATGTTTTTTTTTCTAAGTAAAGAAATCACCACCATATCAAAAATAAAAAGAAAATGCTTATGGACAAAAGATTTTTTTCCTATAAAAAATATTTTGTCGAATACACCTACACATTTTTATCGCATCAAAACATCAAAAAAAAATTAAAAATATATGTATTTTTTATTTTTAATTTTTTCAATATTTTTAAATGACAAACTTACCTAGAAGTAATATTCAGATCTCTTTTCGGGAATTCAATCACATGTTGAAATTTTGTCAGGTACCCTGAAGCTAGATAAAAACATGTTTATATTTCCTTCAGAAGAAAAATGTACTCCATTCATCTCACATCCACATTCCGATGTCAATTTTCTTCCAGGTATTCAAAAAAAAAATTGAATGTCTCTCGTCAAAGAGAAAGAAGAAGAAAAAGATTGTAGGCATTTGAGGAAGAAAAACTTTTTTTTTATGCTCTAGCATAGCTTTCCTCCCTTTAAACTACAGAGTGCATATTTTGTTTCAAGGACACTTTTTACTCAAAAGGGGGGGGGAGTAATATAGTATGGATTTCGAGCAGAAATAACACTATTTTATTTTTCTCACTCAAAATAACCAAAGTGGTTAGTTTTTTTAAAGTTTTTTAACTTATGAAATATTTTAATAAATGCTATATTTTTCACACGTGTTTTACAACACAATTTTATATTAAAAAATATGATACAGTTATATTTCAAATCTAATAATATAATAATTTTCATAAAATAAATCCAAATAATCTCAGGAAGGAAGTAGTTTACACGCAAAAGAAAAATAATTTTTGTAATCATATTATTTCACATGTACAAGGTGTAACAATCGCATGAAAAAAAATCGAGACTGAGCCAATAAATCGTTATACTTACAGAATCAGTTCTCCGAGACAGTATCACCATCAAAGCAAATTCCCTTCAGCATTCGTACACTTCTGCATTCGGTGTTTTCATTGCTGGTAACAGTAACGGAAGTCTCTTTAGGAGATTGTCCATTTTTGCCTGAACCTCTTCAACTGAGGTAAAATGGGTTCCCTTCCGGCAAGTTTTAACTGTCGGAAATATAAGGAAGTCGCATATATGGGGCCAAATCAGGGGAATAAGGTGGATGCATCCACATAGTAATGATTTTTCTGGTTAGAAACTGCTTGATTAGATAGAGGAATGAGAGCGGATGCATTATCTTGGTGCAACAGCTCTCCATACTCCCCACTTCTGACCTTTTTTTTTCCATAATTTTTTCTCGAAGTCTTTTTAGAATTTGAATGTAGTACTGTTGGTTAACAGTCTGACCACCGATGCTAGTGGGAATTCAATCATATCACAAATTTTGTCTATATTTTTGTCTGTAATCGCTGACCTTGGGTTGCCTAGCAGGTTCATCATCTTCCACCCTAACCCTTCCAGCTGAAAACCTTTATAGTATGAAAACAGATGTGCACGAGACAACGCTCCATCACCATAAATCTAGGTTAATATTTAAAATGTTTTCGTGGTTGATTTCTATAAAGTTTTATAAGGAACTTGATGTTGATTTGACTTTTTTCGGCAGAATGCAGTTGTACGTGTTCACTCAATGACGCAGTGATCTCAAATTGCGTGATCGATTAAAGCAAAACTGGCTACATGGATAGAAGAGGTTGTGTAGGATGACGTCTCCAAAACAGTTGCTTATAACTCCACTCTTTTTCCAAGCTATACATTTAGTCTCGTTATTTTTTGTCACGCCTTGTATTACGTGAATGGGACATTGTAAAGTAAATTATTTAATTGAGATTGCGGAGTATTTATTTTCTGTGGTGTGTGGGTCAGGTAGAGTTTACCTTATAAGTATAAAAAACATACAGTAAAATCCTGCGTATAACGCGCACTTGCAACACAACAAGATATCAATCATTGACATGGCCAAGTAATTTTAGCGCGTTTTTCACATGTTGTATCTTACAATAATGCAACTAATGAACTTTTTACTAACAGAAAGCAGTATTGTACCACTCCTCTATATGTACTACTATTGAGCTGAAAAGAAATAATGACACAAATCTGTATCAGCACTATAAAAAAGCAAAAAAATATTTTCGCTTCACACTATATATCTTATCACTTTACTGTTTAAAAAGGAATTAAATTAAAAAAGTAAAATCAGAGCATTTTATACTAGTTTTCTGAACTTTTTTGTGTGAAGATTTCCTCCAAAATGCAGGTAGATTTTTTTTTAAAAAAACTTTTTTGAAAACAACAAGTTTACTAGGTAAAATTTGAGAAAATTTTGTTATAAACTTGCGAAATTCAGGAATATTTGTAGGAAAATTCGGGAAAACTACGGGAAAATTTAAGTATGATTCGGCTCATCTAGGGCACAAATGCGACCATATGCCGAAAACCCGAGGGCAATTGGTTGCTTATTGACTGAGAAAAAGGTACGACAAAATATGGAACGAAGACGAAATTTGCGTCCTAATAGCGCTTTTATTCCACTACGTGAAAAACGCGCTAAAAAAATAAGTTCGAAATTTACGGGTGCGCATTTTACGCTGGGTATGGGACCGCTGTAGCCTAGTGGTCAAGGTATTGGATTGCGGCTGGCTTGTTATGAGCTCGAGCCCAGCACCCCTAAAGACACACCGTGTAAGGGAGCGATGCATGTTAAATCTGTCGAGAGCTCAAATGTTCTCCCGTTGGCGTGGTGTGGTAGTTAGGAGAGTGGGTGCCAGCTCAGTTGTCGTCCTCGTCACTTGACCCTGGTTCAAAATTATGAGGTCCATCGCCAAAAGCCCTCGTGTAACTGAAAAGTGCGACGATAATACTCATTCACTCACTATACGTCGGGTATAAAAACGAGAGCTTGAAAAGTGAAGCAAGATGAGAATAGAAAAAAAAAAAAATAATAAACTTCTACATTTCTCAAAATACTTTTTTAAAAAGCAATTACTTTCTTATAATTTTAAAGGTTTGTATTTCTAGAAGTATACTATTTTTTCAAAAGACTGCAATAATACCTCGAATAATTGACTTCAAAACATACCAGCATTGCATACATACATTTCAAGGTTATTCGTAAAAAAGAGAGTCCGCGTTATAGGGCGAATGGATATTAAAATCTAAAATTGCTGCTCTAAAGTATGGGTGAGCATTATACGCCGGATATTACGGTAATTTGTAATTTAAAAAAATAACTAAATAGATTGACCGATGTCTTTGAGACTTTTAAATTCCCAAATAATTTAATTCTAATTACGTATATCCTTTCTCAAATCTGATGTAAAAATTTATCGCAGCATTGTATTTGTACTTATATTTTAGGATGAATTTTCCGAGAAATAGTTAGTTAGGAGTAAATAACGTTTATTAGTTTTTATAAATCTAACATAGATTTAACCGTATCTCAATTAACATAGCACTCGAAACAATTTTTTTTTTTAAAATAAAATGTAAATTTTCTCTTAGACTAATTAGAATATAAATCAAAAGTTATACTAATACCGCTGACTGAAGAACTGTGTTAACAAATTAAGGCTTAAAAGGATTTAAACTTCTGTGAGAAATAAGAATGTTTCTAAATAAATATGCGATTTTTAAATTATGATTCAGGGGTTCTAGATTCTTCTGAATTCAATTTCAAACTCGACTTTTAAATTATCTGTTACTTGAAGAAAATCATTTAAAATGCTGGCTAATTAGCTGTTTTGAAAAAAAAAAATATTACAATATTTTTAAAACATGTTCTAGAGCAGACGACTTTAAAAGAATGGATACGCATACTTCACGGTTGATAGAAGCCGAATCAATACTACTCTGCTCATGGACAGAATTATCATTTGGAGATAGAGAAAAGAAGTTCATAGTATTCCATAATAAAGGGAAAGTCTACATGTTTATAATTGCTGAACAAAAAATTCAGAAAATAGTTCAACATCCAGAATATATTGATGATGATAAGGGGCATAAAATAAAGATTGTCAAGTAAGTAATTTAAGTAATTATCTCAATAAATTTCAAATTCACTTTTCATTTTTTTGGAATAAATGTTTAAAACTATTATTTTTATTTAGTGCAATAAGCAATAAAAGTGTTGTACATATTACAATAATGTACGTAAGACTTATTATTGTTCTATTTAATAAATAATTAAAATATATTTACAAATTTTTACTAAGTTGTACATATATTTCTCCAGAATAGTTTATCAGTGTAGTATTTTTATTTTTATAGCAATTTAGAGAAACATGAAATTGTTGAAGATGCCGTCAAAAGTATTCTTAGAATTTAAATAACCTTTTTAAAAAATAAAAGTTTACATTAGAATGCATTCATAGACTCTAATGGTGCTATCATTAGTTAAATGTTCACACACAATTTATTTTAGGACTTATACAAATACTTTTTACCGTGTAAGAAACTATAATGTTTTGCTTTAAAAGGAGCTAATTTAGAATATTATAATGTTATGACTGTAATCACCAGACTGTAGTTGCAATGATCAAAAATTCTATTTTTGAGTTAGAAAAGTTCATAGCATCACATAGAGCTTGTAATAAATCCGCATAGATTTAAATTCCTTATTAACAATTTCTTAGATTTACTAGTTTAAGAGTTTATTAAAAAATAAATATTATTATTAAAAGTATTACAAAATTGTAATACAAACATTTAAATGAAGTAGATATAATCTAAAGGATTACTATAACCTAAACTGGTAGGAGGCGCTGTTTATTAATATGTGATAGTTGAAATTTCTTTTATCGTTAGAGTAGTTGCCTCTCGAAGAGCTGACAAAATGCACATATTGATAAAATGGGTAAAATTAATTATTCATAAATAAATTTAAATTAAAAAAATTTCATTATTCGATATTTTTGTAAATGCTTACGTCTGCCGTTATAATTATCCCCACCATTTTGTTTAAGTCTCAAATTATGTTTTTCTTCTTTTTTAAGTAATTACTTACTAAATTGTCATGCTCATTAGAAAATGTATACTTCTAGAAGAGGTTCTTTGATTAATTTCTTTACTAACGTTGCATTCTGAACCAACACGAGCGCTTTTGGTGAACCTCGTAACTTTATACCACAGTAGACTGGAACTTGGGGCTACCATCTTCAAACTTCCACATCACGTCGACGTACTGTGGAAGGGATAAAATTGTAAATTAATAGTTGTACTAAATTATGTCTTTTCAGCAATACATGGGATTTGCAAAATAAAAGGGGAAATTGAAGCGCTGAGACCACATAACACTTCAAATGTTTTATAAGCAATTTCCTTTGCTAAGTAACCGATTAAGGAGTTTTATCTATTTTACCCCTCGATTTTTATTATGAGTCATTTCTTAGTAAATTTTTCCCTATTCATCAGTGCAAATATTCATGGCATTGAAATAATAAATTCATTCAGAAGAAAAATGAAGAAGAAAAAAAAAAGATTTAGTATAGAGAGGAGTCTGCAAATAAATATTTATATAATTTTTTTTTTAAATCTCTCATAAATAATTTCTTTAATATGCTTGTTATAAATAAAACTCGTCAGAAATCCTACATAATAAAGAATTATAACAAACTACATTTTTTAAATTTTATTTTAATATCTTATTTTCAAATGTGTCGGTTCCAGACAAAAAATGTGGCCACGGCAGTCTAATGATCCCGTTTGGGAGCTCACAATGTGCTATGACCCAATTCACTCGTAGGTTCGAATACTGATGCCACTAAATATCTACTGTATAGAAGATTTGATGTCCTTTAAATCGGAAAAAGCTTAAAGTCCTCGCATTGATGAGGCTTGGATGCTACGAGAGAGTAATGAAAGCTTAGATAGCGTCTTCTCTCTTGACCATTATTAAAAATTAAAAATTTTGCCGTCAATGACACTCGTGTTACATTTTTAGTACGTCGTTAATAAACAATCAATCGAACAACCAATCTTCTTTTTTTTAATAGGCTGCATAATGGTAACTAAAACTTTGCAGATACGATAGCACCAAACATGACAGCCATTTCATGGTGGCACCATAGAGTGGTGGCTCTTGCTACTAAATTCGGACGCTGGAAGTAGTTTTATTTCAAACTCCCGTAGATTGAATGCTAAGTATTGCTATTTATCAATATGAAATTTTTTTTTGTATGCATCAATCCTACTTTATGTTTTACTTCATTACAGGTATAACAAAGGGGTTGAACTCTTTGTTGATAGTAAAATGAAGAGAGTTTATGTAGAAAACGAGTGGACCTACGGTCATAAGGTTGATGGTAAGTATATTTGCAGCACAAATGACGTTTTTCAAAACTATGTTCCGTACAAAGGACCTGAAATATTTAGCATTAGTATGACTCAATATCTATAATATGATATAACTAATAATGATATTAACAACATATTTTTAAGCATTGACGTTTGCTTCTATCAGTTACAAGCATAACTTTAAAATAAAATACTATAACGATAACGTTTACTCACGTAATATACTGTCGACCGATTCGGACGAGATATTCAGCCAACAGTGGATAGCAGTTCCCACTTATGTATGAACACAATAATCTTATTCACTCATACGATAAGAATTTTTGGCAATGTTTTTTTTTTATTAGACAATATTTTTGATTTGGCGATTGACGATATAGTACGTAAATACTCGATAATGCTCCCCTAAATTTCTTACTGATTTAAAATAACAGCTGCATATAAGAAATATGCCCTTTTAACCCATCGAATGGTAGTGGTTTCTCATGCAAATTCTCTTAACTCAGCTTGAGGTTTCTTTCTCACAAGGTTTGATAAGAACCTCAAAAGGAAAGAAATAGAGTGATGTATTCGAACAAGTAATACTATTTCAGTAGAAATGTTATGGAATGATAATGAAAGAAAGTAGAAAATAGTGTAATCCACAACTTCGCATATTGCTTAAAATATTGTTAAAGTCAAAGGAATTTCCGGATCCGAATCAGTTATTATGAGAAAACTATTTAAGGATAGCAAAATAAATAAAACTTAATTATAATATTTAAGAGTAAGGTAAAGTTAAAGAACTCGACCTGTTTAATTTAGTCTGACATTGATTAAACAAAGCTTAGATGAATGAGTTCAAGATGGGGGAAAAAATGGTCATTGTGTGTATTTTACAAATATTGAAGCCGCCAAGTTACAAACTGGTAAAATATTTAAAATTTTATATATTCTCAATAATATGCAAGAAATGAGAAAAAATAATATGATTAATCATGATATATGAAAATCTAACAAAAATTATATGCATCGAAACAGCATTACTAAAAAATTTTTAAAAAAACAAACATTATTTTAGTAGAAGAGGTTTCAATAGTAATTAACAATACAAACGACAATGTATTGTTGTTTACAAGTAATTATTACAGTAATTTTTATTTATTATGAAAAAAACACATTCTTCGCAAAAAATAAATAACTAAGTTGGCTCTGACAAATTAATGATACAGAATTTGCAGCTTGTCTGCTAATTATTCTATACCTCATCTATATATATCTTTTCACCTATGTTTCCGCTATGTTTCTTTCTTCTTTTAGCCTTCATTTTACTTAAATCACAACGCATATTAAATATATAGTAATGCTTACTTCCTCACATAAGATACTTTCTCAAGCGAAGTTCTCATATCGTGCAGCGTAGTAAAGTAGCCCCCAGGGTTTAGCTGAAAAAAATACACTCGAAAACATATTATGAACCATTTTAATAAGCGATGTTTAAGCTACTCAGCATTCCGTTACGCTTAAATTATCTTAATGTAACTGTTAACTTCTACAGTGTATTATTTAATAAGGAAAATATTGCAATTGATTAAATTTCATTTTTATATTAATATGCTATCGCATAAATCATTGATGAGCAATCTACGCTCGCTGAGGGATGTTAGTTTTATCGAAATTTATAATTTAAACGCTTGTAAAAATAATTCAAGGACTTGGGGAATTTTTTGCATGTGATAAAATATTCAAAGACATATTATTATTTTCTCCATTTTGAAGGTATAGTTGTTATAATTCATATAGAACATAATATGAAATATTTAGACTGTGAAAATAAAGGTTTATACAAGAGAGGAATTTTGGGATTCATCTACCTCCTTCCCCATAGACCTTATCATCTACTAGTTTTTTTTTTAAATGTACCCTCCTCTCCCACGAGAGAGGTATTTGTGCGCTGCTGGAGGACCCATCATCGTAACTAATATGCATAAAATTATGATGCTTGTTTTCTTTTGGATTTAAATTTAAGAAACTGTAAAAGCGAGAAAATAATAGTGACAAAAATTCATTATTTGCATTTAATATGAAATGAGTTTCAAAAGATAGCATTTTCCAAACTTTATTGCATTTTATAATAAATAATAATTTCCTACCAATCTATTGTCAAACTCTGAAGTAAGTATTGATAATATAAATATTTTAGCGTATTTAATTTACTTAGCTACTATTTCCATTTAAACATTAAACACAATTTTTTTTTAAAAAAAAGAAGCTTTCCAAAACCATGCATAATTTGCCAAAACATGATCATTTTATTTATTTTATATTGTAGAAATAAGACAAATAACAAATGTAAATGTGCATGCACAAAAAATACATTGTAAATATTTTTTGCAGGTATGCATCCTATAGATTTCTCAAAAGAGCACAGTATTCACTCTTTTACAATCTATCGAGGATGTGGTGCGAAAATTATCATTAATGGATCATCTGTGGAATTTAACTTTCTGCAAAAGTGTAATAGCAATCCTTCCTGACAATTAAGTGTTGCTAAAAGAGGACAATAAAGGGTATAAATACATTGGACATATCAGGACATAGAAATCATCCTCAAGAAGACTTGATAGGAAATCTTCTATCATGGAAATACATATCATCATGAAAGAAAACTTTCATACCAATGTTGTCCGTAGAATTCATCTCATGCTCATCAGAAAGTGTACAATCCATATTCAAAATATGAAACTGATTTAAGTACGTATTTTTGACTATAAGGATGTATGGATAATTACTATAGACTCAGTGACTTTGCAGAAAAATATTTGAATTAATACGTATAATAGACTTCGTAAGTAAAACGAACTTAATCCTAAAGAAGGTCATTGAACAGTCTTTAAATAAAAATAAATTAATTTGCATATTCATAAATTGTGTTTCAAATGCAACGTCTTAATAGGTTTAAAAGTTGTTGCGTTATATCTTTAGTTTATTTGTAAATTTTTCAACTGATGTTCGTAAAAGAATTACTAATAAACAAAATTAACCATTTGTTTTTAAAAAAATATTTAAGTGAATTACAATTTCATTTAGATTTAACAATATCAAACTTTTATTCCTCTATCTAAAATAATTTTAAACTTAATTTTGTAAAAAAAAACATCTTATTTTCATATGAATATTACTTGAATGCTTTTGAAAATGAGTTCATTTATAAAGTTCTTTAAAAAAATCAATAAAATTTAAATGAAAAATTGGAATTTCAAGAAATTTTATATGCACCTTGTTGAATTTAAATGTGTAAAAATCAGACTTTTGTTTGCAATATTCTGTAAAATGTTCTTAATATTTTTAATAATTTATTCAAATGTTTCTAATTAGTAGATTCATAAACCTGTTTTGAAACTCAAGATTTACTTTATATTTTATGCATTACAAAAAAAGAAAAAAAATCAATATTTTTTAACAATTTTTATTTAATGATAAAATCTGAACCCAATTTTTAGTTATGTTATTATTTCAAAAACCTGTATCGATTTTAACAGTTTATCAGCAGTAGTCAATAATTCATAATAAAAGAAAACAATTAGAAAATGCATAACTGTATAGCGTATTGCAAAATATATAGGATATACTTTCAAGGAGACTTAATACATTATATGTAAATTTTGAATACATTTATGTTTATTTTGTGTACATATCGTTTCCATGTAAATAAAGATTTGTTTATCAAAATCACATGGGATTTCTTATTTGTCATATTTGAATTCGTTCAATAATGCATTGTAACGTCTTGTCCCCAAATTTAGTTAATTTCTGCGTAGCTAGAGGGATTACGCCGCATGAGTAAATCCTTTTTTATTTATTTACAGACGTTACTATAAATTTACACATTTATTACGGTAACTATCAGTACGAAGATTAAAACCTCTAACTACCGGCTATTTGTATAGTCGACCAATGGAAACTTTCCACAGGTTTTCACTCCTTTCGCCTCCTCCTACCACCTCGTAGGTCCTTTCGCTGACTTTTACCGTTGCCTAGCAGCCTTTCGCCTTCATCGGACCTCTCCAATCGTTTATCACCCAGTCACCTTCCAATATGTTTCTTTAAACTCCTAGGTGGACCTATTTCACGCCCTCTTGTTCGAATTGGTAGAAACACGGATCTGCAACAGGGACCCTCAGTCTTGGTCCCAACCACCACTGGTTCTTCACGGACAAATATCTGTTTGGACTGTGATCCTCTTGTCGCCATCAATCGAAAATAATATGAAGGTCCTTAGATCAACCTGTCACATGGACACTCAGAATGCAAACTTGACATTTTTTCTTCACAATAGCCAACACTCCCTTCCATACATGTATAATACGACCACATGATAATGATAATGAAAAAAGAGGCAGTCCTAGAAATAGGTGTGTTACAATATTGTTCGCTTCAAAACGAAGAGGCCATATGGCTTGACTTTTCGCTTCAGGAAACGAGGGAAGAAAAGAGGAGTGACAAACAGCTGTCTAAGGGACGATGCTGCAGCATAAACGTAAAATAGCATTTCAAAGTACAATAATATATATATATATATATATATAATTATACATTTCATATTATTATTTACGGGCTATATCTTTTAATTATCTGGTCCATCCCTTCAGGACCAACGTTTTAGTAATAAGTTAACCCGCCGCATAACGAGAGAATTTTAAACTACACCTATCCACCCAATCAGATCATGTGATTTAAGCTGCCTATAAATACTGAGATTCCTGGAGACCAACCCTCTTTTCGCTTCTGTATTTGTCTGCGTCAACATGTAGCCGGCTGCGGCTTGGTTTTGTGTTTGTGTGTGCGTATTGTGTCGTCCTTGTCTTTCTTTATGTGTTCAAGATGTATAATAAAACAGTTTTAATTAATCACAGGACTGCCTCATCAATCCCATATTAAGAAATACCTTTCAATGGCCACGTCTATTTCATATATATATATATACATACGTATATATAGTCCGTAAATTATCTCGTGAGGTTGATGAGAGGGGAAAAGATGTGAGAGGCTTCTGACTCTCCAGAGTGTACTAACTCTAAATTGGGGTGGAAGCAATCTAAGGAAAATCGTACTGTCGACGGCATGGTGCTCAAAGCAACGGTTGACAACAGTCGCACATCTTGAAGTTGAAACTGTCTGTGGCTCCGGTAACTTTCCATCCTTCCTTTCTTCCCTTCGGGAAGGACAAGACAACAACAACAGCATTCGGCTTAGGAAATATGTTTTAGTCTATTTTTTTTTTCTTTTAAAGCAATATTTTTTTTCCAGAAAAGTACATTTTAAGTTTTTTTTTGTGATTGATAGTCAGTTAATTAGCTTGTCAAAGTCAAGCTTTTTTTGTCTTTTGAAGATGGAAGCAGTAGCACACCAAAAATGAAACTGCTGAAATCTCAAATTGAATATGTTAGAAAAAGTTAGCCAATTTAAAAATTTTAGACAATTATTTTATTGTAATATTTACAAATCTCAATGAGTTTATTAATTCATCTGTAAAAGGAAAGTTTGAAAATCTTACCTTGATATAAATTTAAAGTAGAAAGACCAATATATTTTTTCAAAACTTGAAACTATATTTTTGTACACTTTTTTTTTTTCTCAAAAGAAATAATAAGTTAATTTTCTGAAATTTGATTTCTTTTTTGTCAAGAATAGCTCTTGAAAGTGTTGATTGTGGAAGTTTTAAAATTATAACTAATATAAATCTAAATTATAATGAATTATTATCATGCATCACATTATATCGAAGAAAATTGCAGCATTTATTTCTTATGCAAATGCTCCCATGATGTTTTTTATCTTATGCAATGCTTTAATAATTTACATATTATTAAAAATTACATCGCATCTTTATTTCCTTTTTATATATTACTAATCCTATAAGGCTTAACTTTATCATATTTTTTTTAAAATTTTCCTTAGATCTCATGGAAATTTTTAGGCTTCTAATGCTCAAAAAGATCATGCCAATTATGTTATGCGATAAGATTTAAGTAAACCAAATATGATAACAATACAGCAGATTTATTGTATAGCATCTGGAGAATCCAGTTGCAAACTCAATTTTCACCTTACAACACGTATTTATAGTTTTTTGCTTTTCGATACCTGCCGTATTGAAGCAAATTACTATGTGAATAACGATGCTCGACTGTGTACAAATGAAAAGAAACAAAGTTAAAACTAAGATAAGGAAAACAAAAGTATAGTTATAAATAACTATGCATGCCATATTTATTTAACTACTTATTTATAACGATTTACAGCTGATTTTAAAAAATCAATCGAATGAATAAATACGATTACATGATATCATTATGAATAAATAAAGCGAAACCCAAATCGTTTGAATTTAAGCGATATTTTTAATCAGTTTTTGTATTATAAAAGATTACGATAAAACACTTGATTAATTAACTTTGAATAATCTAATATTTTTAAATTATTATTTTAGATTTTTTCCCCTGTTATATCATTTACTATCTTCTGATGGAAAAAAGATAAAGCATGTGCTTCTAATGTTTTTAGCTCCATTTTAGTCTTAAAATGGCATTCAAGTCATCTTATCATTCAAAACTTTAATTTTCATGGATCTGATATCTTTTAAAGATATTCATTTCATTTGTGCATTTGAATGTATTTTAATATCGTACTTTTACACAATATCATTTCAAACATTTAAAAATCAGTTTTTTAATGTAAAAATTCTTTAAAAGGTATTTTATTTTCTTATTCCAAGTTCTTTATTGCTTTAACAAATGATTAAATTTATGTTTAATTTCAAGAAAATAAAATCAGCACAATGTGTATGTAACGTTTTTGATGAAATGCTAAAAATGCTTGATGAAATTTAGTTAACACAGAATTCTATATATAATACAGATAAGAGTACTGTGTCACAATCACCCGATCTTGGAATTGAAATAATAAATAAATGATAATCTAATAAATAATGCATGCCGTTCTTTAAAAAATATACTCAGAAAGGATTTTCTATATATGACTGCTTTTAAGTAAATACAAACAATTCTATGCGAGATAAGGAATTCATGCTGGTTCAAATCTTAATGAATTTCTTCATAGTAATTTTAGAATTAATTAATAAAATTTAGGTCATAGAATTTATGAAAAGATAAACTCTTTTAAAAATATTGTTCCCAAACTTTTTAAAGAAAGTAGGTAATGTACATTGCATAATAAATAGCATCATTATTTTTTTACAAAAATTTTATTTTAACCTTTTTGATATTACACCCCATCGCAGTTAGTAAAAGGGCAAATCTTTTAAAACAACCGCTATGTATGTGTTGTGATCACAGTTAGTTTCAATTTAATATTCTAGGAACAAGATTTAAAATTAAAATTTTCTTAAAATTTTACTTAGACTCGAGAGGAAAAGGAGGTTCTTTCTAAGATGTCTCCAAGAAATTGTGTTGACATTTTTTATTACACACATATTTTACGATTACAGTCATGCAGCCGAAGTTATTCTGACGTTTACTTTCTTGCATAAAAAAATACATACTTCTGGAAACTACCCAAATTCTACTTATATGGATATTTTCAATGTTCTTAACGCATTAATGATCTTAAATAAAATTTAAAAAACTTGCAATTAATATTTAGATATAGTGAAAATTTTATTGTGATTCATTTTATATACTTAAAATACCACTGCAACAAAATAGTAAAACTTCATAGTATTAAAAAATCTCTAATTGAATAAAAATATTAATAAATATATAAAATAAACTAGTAGTTAGTAAAAATGCCAATTTTTCTAGTATTAAAATGATTACTTTGAATATTAATACGTACATTTTGAATTTTAATTTATTTCCTAAAACAAAGCCTTTATCAATTTATTTTAAAAAATGACTTCGTATGGGATAGCTAGTACATTGTTATATACATTTGCATATTATTTTTTTCTTCTCGGGAATGAATAACTATCGTAAAATTTAGTCGATGATATTAACATTAATCACTTCGTAATGGAAAAAAATAAAATGTGATTGAATATTCGTCATTAACTCCTTAACCAGTCAATTATTTTGACCACAATAATAAGAAAAAAAGCACATATTTTTTATTGCATATATCAAAGCATAGTACTTGCTTGAATAAGAAAATGGAAACATTTTTTTAACGTTCAATTTTAAAGTTTTCACATTATTTTACATTTGTTTTTAATAGGGTTGAGAATTCGCATTTTTACCATTTGCAAACCTAGTACATTCCCCAAAGCCCGGTATCACTGTTTAGTGCATCACCATATAGGCGATACCAATTGCCTCAAGTAATTTAGACGCCAATTTTCTTCTCTAGAGGGGGAGGAACCCTGAGCTCTACCGATGTTAACTTGTTTCAGGAATTTATTTTTCCTAGAGCACCCAAGCCAGATAAGCACTCAAAGGATCTTTTGCATGCGACATTATCATATGACATGGCAGCTGTCGATTTTCAGCATCATGAAAATCCACCAACTCGGGCCAGGGTCGAACCCACAACCTTATATACAGAAGGCCAGCGACAAACCAACTACGCCACCCTGGAAACACCAAAAATCCTAATTGTTTACTTTTTTTAGTATACTTTGCATTGTGTGTGTGTGAGGAACATTTCATATATATCTTAAAAGTTATTCTCTCATATTTAAAAAAAATCACCTTCGTAGCTTCTTTTGAAACGGTTAAAGGTTTTGCGTGCGAGCATATATATTTGCAAACACAGTGTGAATAATAGTGGTAATACAAAGTTTTACATTGCTATTGGGGCAGAAATATAACGGATTTTTTTAATTACCTTTTCTATTTTCATTTCTTTTTCATTCAACAAACTGAGCATTGTCTTGCTAATCCTTGATCCTTATAAAAAATTTTCAAGAATCTAAATTAGTGCCTTGAATCAAAATTCTTCCCCTTTACCATACAAAAAATCCCGAATGAGAAGCATTTATGTGTACCATGTATAAACTGCATCTCTCAGAAACACATTTACTAGGGCACATACGAAAGTTACGGGCAGACCGGTTGCTGTAAGCTTTCATTAGCCTGTAGGGTGCACGGGCAAATCGGATAAGAAAAACGCTAAGGTGCAATTTATTATAAATTTATAAAAACAAAAATGAAAACAAAATGTAATGTATGGCAAAGATATTGTCGACTACTGACTGTAACTCTATTCTAGCTCTTAGCTTGGTTTCTCAAGGCAACAGGCAAAACTTATCACAACATTTTGTTTCTCTTAATAAATTAGATTCATGTGATGTACGTATAAAAGTATTCCCAGTAATGTGTAACATGATCATAATACCTTTCCATTGTAGCAAAGGGAATTGAAATGCCCTATAAACAATTTCTACAGTCTCAAAGAAGAATGAAATCCAAAATCTCAAAGCACGTCTGGTGATTCCTAGTAAGATGCATTCATTGATTTCTTGGCGCAAAGGGGCAATTACAGAGTATCTTAATTAATCCACTTCACTAATTGCGGCATTAGGAGACAATTAAGCTTTAAGTAGATGGTATCTTTTTACAACTGCTTTGAGATAAGATAATGACGGAAAATTCGGTATTGTTTCAAAGGCTGTTTTGATAATTTCCTTTGCTTTTACTAATAAGGCACTATAAGATAACAAAAGAATGGCTAGCTGACTTGAAGAGGGTTTTCCTTCATACTATTTCCCTTCCATTCCTTGCAATCTGAATTTCAACTTATAAATAAATGGGTATGATTTTAACGTAAAGAGACTAAGAATGTCTTAATTAATTTCCTTTCATTGTATATATGCCTAATTATTCTTTCAAAAAATCAATATTTTACTGTAGGTTTATTTTAATTATTTATTTTTTCAGGGATTATGAATTAATTATATTATATTAAGTAACTAAATACATGATTAGCACTAGAGTTGCATGTGGTCTGGACCCTCATTATTTTACAATTAAATAAATCCGTTTTAAATGCTGTTGAGCTGAGGAATGTGCTCTTCAATAACTAAGCTAATTTAAACAACATATACAGGGCAAGTCAAAAGGAATATATCGATTATTACAAACGGCTATAACTATTTAATGGAAAAGAATTTATCGATAGATTTACTCAGAATGTAGACTGAACTTCAAAAGTTTGTATATATACATCATAAAGGATTTATGAGGCTTTCCTTGGCCACACTGAAAACATCTAGGCGATACTCCTTTCACGGTATACATTCTAAAGAATTTGTGCAGACATCGACGCAAGCGCAGTACAAATGCGTACTTTCAGTTTTTCAATTGTTTGGGGCATGAGAAGCATTAACATCCTGTCTTTCACATGTTGCTTTCACAAAATTTTGTCTACATTCTGTGCAAATATTATCGATAAACTATTTTCCATTTAATAATTATAGCCGTTTGTAATTGCTATATTCAATTTGACTTACCCTGTATTCTTCACAAAAAACACAATTCACTAATAAGGTTGTTAAAAAACATGTACGAAAGCCGAATATAAGCCGTGAATTCAATTTTTTTTCATTTAAAAAAATCAGACGGGTTACAATCCTGAGATTACTTAGAGACATTGATGTTATCTCATTAAATATGGTCACAATAGTCTAGTGGTCATGGTCACAAATTAGTGTGCCTTTGTGCAACTGAGGACTCTCTGTGTAGAAGGACAGATGCACGCTAAATTTGTTGAGGCTCAAAGTCTATAAGTTGTAGTCTGGAAGTTAGAAGTGCGGTGTGCTATCTCAGGTTTTGGCGTTGTCACTTTGCTGTAGATCAAAATTTATCGTAAGTTATTTTTAATGTAATTTACTTCTAATACATTTATAGTGCTCTGTGGTCTCTCAGCTTTATTTCTTAATCTTTCATTTTGCTTACATGTATTGCTGAAAGAGAACATCACTTCAAACAACTAATTATTAAAAAAAATATCCTTTCCGTAGAACGCTGATGTTATGTGGATGGTTGATAAATGGGATACCAGCTCTGGTGTCTTCCTTGTCTCTTGGCAGTGGTACAAAATTTTGGGGTGATTCACCGTAAACGCTTGTATTGTCTTAGAGTATGACGTGACAAAACCCTGCTCACTCATCCAATTAAATATTTATAATTACCTTCATAATTAATTTAATTAAATTAAAACTAATTTTACGAATAAACGAATACCCTTAAAGTTAAATAACTAATAGATAATTTTTCTGAATATGCTTTATCAAATTGGGGATGTATATTAAATTATTACATATCAAAGAAATCTAGATATGCTTT